>CM062276.1:30356114-30643614 GCA_031216635.1 Dissostichus eleginoides | reverse complement strand
TTACAGATTTTCCAATGAGTTTACTGACAGGCTTCATGATGAAGGAGGACAGGAAGCCACTCAGGAACATCACTAACGGGATGGTGGCGATGAACTTCTGTTGGTGGGAGGAACAAAAAGAGATGAGAATCAGTGAGGGGCTGCTCCACGTTAGCATCACAATGAACTGGAATATATTTATATATATTTATAAAAAGGATGATTGGGGTGACTTTGTCTTTACCTTGGGCAGCTCCAGAGTGTTGATGAGATACATGGAGATGTATGTCTGAGACAGATTGACTATTAACCTGGTAGACATGTAGAGTAAGGCCACCTGCAGAGAGACAGGGACAGCTGTCACACAGCCTGGGACTAAACAAAGCAACATGAGCTGAAATAAAACACTGCTAATTATTGTTTGCTATCCTGGCCCCATAATGGTGGAACCAGCTCCCCATTGATATCAACGGAGAGTCTACACATCCTGTTGCAGACTGAAAACCTGGTCTCCAATCTGTTGGAACTGAATCTTTGATTAAAATTAATAATCTCTTCTGTATGTAGCGCTCACAAAGGATTTGGCTGGAAGTGAAGCAGTAGCACTTCATCTGGATGGGTTTACAGATAGGAAATGTACCTTCAGGGTTCTTGCTTTAGAGTTTGTCTCTTCATAGTTGAATGCACTAACAGCATAATGTCATGTAATCATCTAAAAACATCTTTCTGTCAGTCCAAACACAGAACAGCTGCTCCAGGTCCAGATGTTCCCACCTGGTAAAAAGAAGGCTGCTGCAGCCAACACTTCCACTGCAGCAGGGACGAGGAGGTCGCAGGGAGCAGGGGTCTGCGCTCCCCCTCCTCGTCTTCCTCGTCTTCCTCGTCTACCCTCTTCCTCCCATCCTCTCCTCCCGCCTCGCCTGCTGCTCCAGCGCTCTTCTCTTTGATTCCCAGGTGGAAGAAGAGGGAGAAGAGCGCCCCGATGCCCAGCACTATCAGCGCCAGGTTCTGAAATCACACAGGACAGGAAGGTCAAGGTTTGTGATGACATCTGTCTGTTTCACTTCCTCTGTGGGAGAGGGATTCAACACATACTACCACTCTATTGCACAGAACAGTGGGAGGACAATGACTGGCAGAGGGTGAATATAGCACCAGAGTTATAGCGGGGCTTTGGTTTCCAAAACCGTCTCATATTGTTTGGATGCCTCATCTCATAATGGTGAGGGGAAGTGGAGATCCAACCTGAGGCCTGTACTCCGAAGCCGGTTCAACAGAACCTGGATATGTTTGGGTTACCCGGTTTACCTAATCCAAAACAAACGCGCTCTCGCTAAGCGGTCCTACGACGCTGGTTATCAACTCGTTAACTCAAGCCAGGGTTTCTCTGTCCGGCTGAGTGCGCGTTCACATGAAAGGGGCGGGGTTAGCAACATTTGACCAATCACAAAAAAATAAAAGCCACATAGCTGCACCTGCAAGGTGAATACAGCTGGTAACAGAAAAAGTGTTTGAATGCGTACATTAACAGGTTTATGATATCACTGCCCCGTCTAAGACACGAGTGGATCTGACTTTAATTACATTTGACTCGAGTGTTTCGATACGGCTCAAGAAGCTGACTCAGATAAGGAAATATATGATACATTATAATGTGATATGAATGATAATGGGACACATCAACGTCTGCACTCAGTGCTGCGGACTGTACGTAATGTTACTTTGATCTGGTTACTTATGTTGTGGCAGATATTTAAGTAAGCTTTCTTAACGCTAATGTTATAATAGTCAGATTGCTCTGAAGATGGGAGGTGATATTCTATTCATTTTCACGTTCATAGTCGGTGATTTTTGCCGGTCGTCTTTCCTGCAACGGCAGTTTTTCTGTGTTTCCTTTCTCCTGTAATATGACTTGATAGCTAAACTCCGCACACTGAGCTCTGATTGGTCAGCAGGCGGTGCTTTCACTGAGTTGATCTCTTAGCCTGCAACCTAACCTGCTCCGGAGCAGGTTTGCCGTTCAGCATAAGTTACCATGGAGATCTACCCCGGTAAGAAGAGAACCAGCGTCGTAGGACCGGAAACCCAGAGTTTATCCTGAAGTTAGCTCGCTAAGCGAAAATCTGTTTGGTAGTACAGGCCTCAGGTCAGTCCATTCTGGGGCCGGTCTGGAGTTAACATGCTTTAAGTATCTCCTCTAAACTTGATATTCAACTCACTATGTTTGATAAATCTCTTTTTTAGATGAATTTTTATTTTTTAACTCATCAGATTTATTGTAACCATTGTTATTAATCAATCTTTTAATTTGGGATTTGTTTTACTTTTTGTTTTAATCTCGTATTATTATTATTACCAAAAAAATCATATTTCATTTGTAAAAAAGTACAAAAGCATGAAGTACCAAAACAAAAAAGTGCTCATTATGCAGAACAGCCAATATAATGATTATATGACTGGATCATAATTAGGGATCCATTCATGTGTTCTTTATCTAACTTTAATAACTTTTTATGTTGCTAGGTATTTTTATACATTATAATTTCTTAGTTGATTTATATTTTCTATTAATAATAGTGACTGATAAAGTAAAGTAGTCAAATAAATGTAGAGGAGTAAAAGTACAATATTGGCTTCTATAATCAAGTTAAGTTGAAGTACCTCAAAATTATACTTGTAAGTATAGTTCTTGAATAAATGTACTTGGTTACTTTCCAATACTGGCTGCTGCTCCAGCAACAATCCACTGATCCCAGCTCAGCTCTGCAGCGAGGGAAACGGGGCCTTTTGTGTGTGTCATGGTATTTTAATGACATGGTATTATAATTTTTAAGTGGGGATTTTCAGAAGCCCCCCCCCCCACACTCGGTAACTGTAAACTCAGTATAATTAGAAGTGGTCCTCACCCTGAAGACGGGGATATCTACGGGTCCCAGAGCGTCTTCATCCTCCCCCGCCTGCACGTGGAACAGCAGGTACGCCACTGCATACACTGTGATGTTGGCTATCACTGTGAACGCATACCTACACACACACACACACACACACACACACACACACACACACACACACACACACACACACACACACACACACACACACCACACACACACACACACACACACACACACACACACACACACACACACACACACACACACACACACACACACACACACACACACACACACACACACACACACACACACACACACACACACACACACACACACACACACACACACGATCTCAAGTGGGCCCAACCAGTAAAATCATAGCATAATAACCTATAAATAACAACAACTCCTTCCCTTTGTTTTAGTGCAAAAAGTACATGGAATTAAATACATGTAGTGGAGTAAAAGTACACCATTTACCTCTGAATTGTAGTGGGGTAGAAAAAATAAGTAGCAACAAATTGAAATAATAAATGTTACTTGAGTAAATGTATTTACACCTCTGTGTGTGTGTGTGTGTGTGTGTGTGTGCCCACCTGTATGCAGTGAGCTCCACTTTAGCGTGCTCACAGCTGACCAGCTCTGGGATGAGTGACAGGTGTGAGATCTGGGTGGCGGCCCAGCCGAATTGAAAGACGATGATGAAGGGGAGGAAGAAAGTCAGACTGGCCCACTGGGGGGTCTGGGGGCCACAGCCCAGACACTGGTTGAAGATGAAGGCAAAGGACACCAACACACTCAGAGTACCTGACACACACACACACACACCACACACACACACACACACACACACACACACACACACCACAAAACAAGGACTTCACTAAAGAGTTCGGAAACATTGTGGTAAACGTAGAAATACTAGTGTAAAAAAACTCTGTTAAAAGTAAAACTCCGGCATACTAAATCTTACTTAAGTAAAAGCATTAAAATAAAGTACCAAAAGAATAAATTGTGCATAACGACCCATTTCAGAATCATATGAAATGACTGGATTATTATTGATACATTCATGTGTTCATCACAGCTGGTACAGGTGGAGCTCATTTGAATAACTTAATATACTGCGGTTGGATATCTTAACCTATTATTATATATCTATATAGTTTATGTATTTGTTAATGTATATTTCATATTAGCTTATAGTCTGAATCTGTAGAGTTACTGCTTTTGTTGAATAAATGTATTTGAGTACAAAGTGCTTCTAGAATGTAGTGGAGTAAAAGTATGTAACATGGAAATACTCAAGTATAGCACAAGTACCTCAAAATCAGTGCTTGAGTAAATGTACTTTAATACATTACACCACTGGTCAAAATGCACATGTCCATTTCTTATTCACTCAGTGAACCAGTAGCAGATGACCTCATCACATGCACACATGAGTGATTCATGAAGTCTCCAGAGCAAAAGTCACAAGTTTTTAGGTTTGTATGTTTTCCATATGATGCATGTGTGTGTCACCAGGACTCCTGTCAGGTCTCTCCCCTGTAGGACAGATCCCCATGCCCCCCCGCTGACAGCTGTCTTCAGAAACATCATCTGACCTGAGCTGGATGACTGAAACATGTGCTCAGTGTGCCGTGTGAGAGCAGAGTCCACACAGGAGTTTTATTCACAGTGACATGAATGTTCTTTATGGATGGGAGCACGTTCAAACAGGGCAGTTCTTCTTCTCCAGATTGACCTTTTACCCCCCCAGGGCTGGGCTTTACAACACTTTGTTCAACACTCACAGTGAACTACTACTTAAGGCACACAAATATGGCGGAAGAGAATACGAAGAATAAGAAAATAAAAGTTTTCTCCTGTTCTGGACTTAAATGTTTAGATCAGTGTGAGAGACAGTAAAAAGTACATTTACTGGAGGTACTACAAAATAAAAATAAAATAAAAATGAATAAACATTGACATAACTATAGGTTGGGATATTCTGCAGCAGTCATTTTACATAAATCGTTCTGAAATGCAAAAGAAATACTTTTACTTTCGGCACTTTAGTTATATTCTGATGTTTTTTTCATTTTATTTAAGATTAAGATTCTAAACTTCTGCTTGTAACAGTGCATCCGGAAAGTATTCATACCCCTTCACTTTTTCCACATTTTGTTATGTTACAGCCATATTTCAAAATGGATTAAATTCATTATTTTTCTCAACATTCTAGACTAGGGCTGAACGATTAATCGATTTTAAATCGAAATCGCGATTTTAAATGATGCGATTATCAAATCGCAAAGCCTGCGATTTGATAATCTTTTTTTTTTTTTTTAAATTTATTTATTTTTGTTGTTCTTGTGTGTCAGTCATCCACACCAATCAGAAGTGCTGTGCTCCACATGTACCAGCCATTGTTAACCAATCAGAAGTGGCCCATGATAGAAGGTGATAGACAGATTGATCCAATCACCTGCCAAGTATTTTTGAAAGTGCCTGCCCTTTCCAAATGGCTTCCAATGGAGCTTCCCTAGATGGTTTGGTGAAACAAACCATCTGAGTCAGGTTAGTAATGCTCCATCACATGTTTCTATTGCAGGGTGAATCTTAAACTGAAGCTTGACTTTAGAGGAACCCAACGGAAGTTTCATGTAAGTTTAGTTCTTTCACTCGTAGCTCTGGCTGCGGGGGTGCTAGAGACGGGAGCACGTTGATAAGACCTTCCTAGCCGGAGATATGGCCGCATTTTACAATAAACTTCCGTTGGGTCGCTTAAAAACAAATATCGCAAATCGAATCGCAATATTTATCAGAAAAATCGCAATTGGATTTTCCCAAAATCGTGCAGCCCTATTCTAGACACAATACCCCATAATGACAAAGTGAACAAAAGTTTTCAAATAATTTTTGCAAATGAATTAAAAATAAAACACTCAAATATCACATGTACCATGCTGCGAATGGATCTGGCCCTTCCTACATCCAGGACATGGTTAAACCATACACCCCAGCACGTGCACTCCGCTCTGCATCAGCCAAACGGCTCGCTACACCCGCACTGCGAGGGGGACCCAAGTTCCCATCAGCAAAAACACGTCGGTTAGCTATCCTGGCTCCAAAATGGTGGAATGAGCTCCCCATTGACATCAGGACAGCAGAAAGCTTACACATCTTCCGGCGCAGACTGAAAACTCATCTCTTTCGACTCCACTTCGAGCGATAGAATTACTAACAAAGCACTCATATACTAACAAAGCACTTATATACTAACAAAGGACTGGCTTATCTAAAGCCAGTTGAGTAGCATTTAAATGGTTTGGCTCTATGAAACCTAATGTACTTATATGAAGAAGAAGAAGATGATTTGATTTTTAAAACACATTTTATTTGCATTTGTTTTAAACATACACCCACCCTGCAAAAGAGTCGGAACAAACCTAATACATTACACAATAAAAATAAATAAACAGATTTCCATGACTACCAAATAAATATCATTTGAAAAGCGTTTTACCCATATTAAAAACATCCTCTTTTACACACTTTAAAAACAAAGACTACACCTATCCTTTAAAACTTCAATATTAGAGAGTCATTCTCCCCTAGTGAGCACAGAACCTGCCCAAAAGCCCACACATCCAGAACCCCCTGCAGATGATTTTTCAGCGTATAGTACGCATGCTCCACCCTCAGACGCGCTGCCACCAGCCCCCTCAGACAGAGCACTGCATCCGTCCATCCCACTCCAGCAAGTTGGTTCTTCCTACTTTTCCAGATCGCTAATTTTGCATTAGCAAACAAGACATTCATCAATACCAGGGTTTCCCTCTTTTTCAGCATGTATTTGGGGCCATGGACAAAAAGTGGTATGGAGAAAACCTCCCCCAACCCTTCCACCCACCCCTGTAACACTTTTTTAAGACCAGCCAATCGGGGACAGGACACCACTAAATGCTCCAATGTTTCTGCCATAAAACAGAACGGACAGCCCCCCCTTGTGCCTGGGTCAAAATGAGCTCTGTATTTGTTAGTGGCTATTGCTCCGTGTATAATTCTCCATTGGATGTCAGCCATCCGTTTCTCAACCGGAGATTTATACAGGATCCGCCAGCTGCCCTGAGGGGAAAAGCCCAAACCAAACACATCCGTCCACCTCGACTCTCTGACGCCTGCGAGCGAGCTGAGGTTTAGCACCTTTACGCAGCTAAGATATAGCTTCTTTCCACTGCAGGAGCTGAACTTTCCAGGTGTTAGAGTCCCCAGTGATAGCAGGAGACCATCCTCCTCTCTCCATTCCCCCACCGCAGGACCCACACTCAAGGCAGGAAAAACATAATCATGTCCCTTTCTCCACTGGTCAGCCAGATCTGCATCCAGAGCAAAAGTCCGGTGGGATGGCGATAGCGACTGCCACACCTCATCTACCAGGTTCTCCAGATCTCGGATTGATCGAATGCCCGTCACCTCAGCCAGTTTTACCACTGCATTTTTTAGGGTGGCCGAAGAGAAAAGGGTTCCAGAAAGAAAACCAGTGTCAAACAGTGGCTCCTCAAACAGCCACATCCCAGGCCGGGGGTCGGGTGGTCTGGTAAAACTCAGAGTCTTCCAGGCATTGATGACTGAGCAGTAAAAAGGTGCAAGTTCAGTTATCTCGTACGCAGGGGACTTCAGCAGAAACAGGTGTTTATCAAAACCAAAGCCCCCTGCCCTCCAGAGTAACAGCCGGGCCATAGCCAGCCAGCAGGGAGAGGCACCATACAGCAGCCGCTGAGCTGCCTGCAGTCTAAAAGCAGCAGTCCTCGCAGTAATGTCCACAAGTCCCTGCCCCCCCTCCGCCACAGGCAGGTACAGGACCGATGCTGGCACCCAGTGATGACCCGACCAGAAGAAATCCACGAGGAGCCACTGCAGTTGTTTCATGAGGCCCGGCGGTGGGGTTAACACCTGGAGTCTATGCCACAGAGACGAGGCAACCAGATTGTTGGCTACAAGAACTCTTCCCCTGTAGGACAGCTGGGGTTGCAGCCATTTCCATTTGGCTAATTTTGCTTGCACCTTTCCCAGCAATCCCTCCCAGTTCTGTGCCACCATGTCCTCAGACCCCAACCAAACTCCCAGGACCTTTAAACCCCTGTTTCCCCAGCCAAGGTTACCAGGAAGACTGGGCCTATTTCCTACACTCCACTGACCTACCAAAACTGCCTCACTCTTCTCCCAGTTAACTTTGGCTGAAGCAGCCTTCCTATACAAAGCTAAACTGTCCTGTAGCTCCTGGATATCTCGCTGACCCTGGATAAAAACACTGACATCATCAGCATAAGCTGATACAACCACCGGGGGGGCCTGAGCTGACTCTGGCAGACACAGGCCCCTCAGCCGGTTTCTAATAGCGCGTTTCCACTACAGCGCGGAGCCCGGCCTCGCTCGGCCTCGTTAGGCCTTGTTAGGACCAGCTCACTTGATGGCGCGTTTCCATTACAGTTTAGGAACTGGGGCAGTAACTATAGTAACGCAGTGTAGGCGGAGTTATCGGCTTTTTGGTGGGCGGAGTCACGCTGCTTAAAACTGCCGTGACGACTTATTTGTTAGAAGTGAGCTTTAGAACAGATAGGGACACAACGCTTTCAAGCAAATAACAGAGCGTTAGAGAAAACGTACCATGCAGAGACTCCACTAACGCCGTTGCAGAGTCCAGGCCTCCATCCCTCCCAACGCTAGCCGGTCTATGGCCGTAAATGGTGTCCATTAGCTCAAACCACTTCCAGTTTTTCCTACTGGCACCACTCCTGTTGTTATTATCTTTGACCAAGCGATATTCACTCTTCATCTTTTTGAGTTTTTCCCTACACTGCGCGACAGTCCTCGAGTAGCCGCTTGTGGACATCTGTGTAGAGACCTCCTGAAATACTTTAATATTGCGAGTTGTCCCGTCGAGCTCCCGCTGGATCTTATCATCTGCAATGTAATGTAGGAACGTCGTCACTTCCTCGACCAACCACGGCGTGCTTTTCTTTGCCATTTTAGCTCCTCTGTTGACAAAAATGCTGCAAGCTTCGCTATATATATATATGCGACGCTAGGGATTATCTCGCGCGCCGATTGTGACGATTCTCTCTGACCAATCAGCAGTCGAGAGTGTTGACGTCACAACTCAGCCTGGTTGTTCCTGGCCCTAGAACCACGATTTTATGAGGCCAGAAAAACTGTGAATTAGGACCCGCTGGCCGGTACTAGGCCAAGTGGAAACGCAACCAAAGTCGGGCCGCTGACGTCACAGCCCTCTTAAACCGGGCTCCGCGCTGTAGTGGAAACGCGCCATAAGTCTGCACAAAAGCGGCTCAATGGCAATACTGTATAATAGGCCTGAGATAGGGCAGCCCTGCCTGATCCCCCTTTTAACTGGTACAGGTCTGCTCAGCCCTCCCCCCACCTTCACAACACAACATGCATCACTGTACAAACACTTCACCCAGGACAAAAAATGCTCCCCAACACCAAAAGCCTGCAATGTGGCAGCCAGAAAAGTGTGATCCACACGATCAAACGCCTTCTCCTGGTCAATAGAAATAATACCAACATTTATATTATACAGTTTGCAAACATCAAAAGTGTCTCTCATCAAAAACAAATTGTCCACAATTGATCTGCTAGGGATGCAATATGTCTGATCAGTACCAATAAGAAGTTCGATAAAACACTTCAGTCTGTTAGCTAAAACCTTTGACAGTATCTTATAGTCCGTACATAAGAGAGCCACAGGTCTCCAACTCCTCAGCAGGGTTAAATCTCCTTTCTTAGGCAACAGTGAAATCACTGCACGCCTACAGGAAGCTGGAAGAGTCCCTTTCCCAAAGGACTCCATCAATACGTCCAACAAGTCATGTCCTAGAATACTCCAAAAATGTTTTAAAAAGTCTGCAGGTAAACCGTCTATGCCCGGAGCCTTGCCCGGAGCCCAGGGTGTCACTTTCGGCTGGACTCAGCTGTGGAAGACCCTGAAGAAGTTCATCAGCAGCTTCCACGTCACAACCTTCGGCTTTGAACAGGTCTGTGTAGAAGGACACTGCATGCCTCCTCATCTCAGCAGGTTCAGAGGTTACCTGTCCATCGGGGAGACGCAGACATACCATCTGCTTCCTTTGGCCCACAGACCTCTCCAGGTTGAAGAAAAAGGTGGTTGGTGCATCAATGTCTCTCATGGAAGTAAAACGGGCTCTGATCAGAGCTCCCTTGGCTTTCTCCTGAAGAAAACAGTTAAGCTGTTGTTGTTTTAGGAGGGACTGTTCTATATTTCGAGCAGACACACTCTCTAACTCTCTGATCTCCCTCTCTAACTGCTCTATAGCTCTCCTAATGTTTGCAGTGGAGTAGGCTGTATACTGTTGGCAGAACACTCTAATCTGAGCCTTTCCTACCTCCCACCACTGACTCAGGGAGGGAAAAGACTCTTTCTTTGATTTCCAGTTGATCCAGAACAATTTAAAATTCTCACAGAAAATCAAATCTTGTAAAATTGTAACATTAAACTGCCAGAAAGATCTAGGTTTCTCTGTGTTGGATAAAACCAAATCTAAAGAAACTAACTGATGATCTGTAAGACCAACAGGTTGGATGTGACAGTTCACTGCACGAGTAATAAAAGAAGCAGACATGTAAAACCTGTCTAGCCTGGCTGCACTGACGCCCCCATCTAGCATTCTCATCCAGGTGTATTGTTTAACAGAGGGATGCTTCATCCTCCACACATCCACTAAGTCAGCCTCTCTTATCACCTGTGACATTAAAAGGGACGACTGAGGATGAGGCTCCCGTCCTATTCTGTCTAAAGTGACATTAGTGCAAACGTTCCAGTCCCCCCCAGTATAACACACTCCCCCTGTACACTAGTGTCTAGCTTGTCTTTTAATAACTGAAACACAGATACCCGTGCAGGGCCCTGATTGGGTGCATAAACATTAATACAAGTGAAAAAGAACTCTAACAGTTCCACTTTCACCTTGAAACTTGTTAGTGTCAGGGAAAAAGTCTCTCACTTCCACTGCCTTGCCAAAAGACTCATCTAAAAAGACATTAATCTCTTCCAAAGAATATATGTCTGCGTTCTGAGAGAGACTATCTGCAACTGAAACACAGTCAGAATCCCCCTCACCGTCTGTGTCCATCTCTGTCACCTCATTATTGTCTGCAGCTTGTTGAAGCTCTTTTTGCCGCCCAGAGCTAGATGGCAGCCCCTGCTGTGTGCCAACAGCCTCCACCTGTCCCACAGCAGCAGTCCTCACCTGTCCTGCTACATCATCTCCCACCCGTTTACCTGTTTCCCTCTCACACTCACCACACTCTCTACAGTCCCTGTTTCATCTCTCACGATATTCATCCCTACTTCATCCGCAGCCCCCGGGGCCCCGGCGGGTGCAGCGACACCGGGTTCCGCGGCCGCGGACCCAGCTGCCCCGGGCCCGGCGGCCCCGGTGGCCCCGGCGGCCCCGGCTGCCCCGGCGGCCCCGGGCGGCCCCGGGCTCGGCTGCCCCGGCGGCCCCGGGCTCGGCTGCCCCGGCGGCCCCGGGCTCGGCTGCCCCGGCGGCCCCGGGCTCGGCTGCCCCGGGCTCAGCCACACCCAGCGGAGCGGCGTGCCGTCTCTGTGGACATGCAACACGTTTGTGACCCGACTCCCCGCACTCAAAACACTTTACGTTCCCTGAGCTCGCATAAACCATATAAAAACCCTCTTCGTGCCTCACCCGGAAGGACACATCTAGTGTCTGAGTGGGACAATTCAGAAACATGAAAACCTGTCTCCGCAGAGATTGGACTGTTTTAGCTTTTCATCCTTACACCCAGAGCAACAGTGCGGAGATTACTGGCAAATTTACCAAACGCTTCAGCTTCAGCTCCCGTTCCAGCGCCTCATTCGGGATGAACGGAGGAACGCCAGACACAGTGATCCGCGTGGACGGTGTCGCCAGCGGTGAAACTTGAATATATTCCTCGTTTAGCATTAATCCGCTCTCGATAAGTTTCGTCACATATTTCTGGTCTTTCAAAAAGACCACGACCGCTTTGTTCATGCGGGAAGCATAGGAGATGTTTACATGACCGACCTGATCCCCCACAGCCAGCAGCACCTGCTCCACTGTACTTGCGGCCTGAGCCACCAACCGCACTCCGTGTCTCAGAACACCGGCGGCGCCCCGAAGGACGCCATCCCCGCCGCGAGGCACGGAAAAAACACTAAATGAAAAGATTAACCGTACTTGCAAAGAGTACAAATATCCCAACGGAAGATCATACAGTTAAAGAAACGATTGAAACAGAAACAAACGAAATAAAAGTTGAAAAATCCCTCTTCCCTCTTCAAAAACACACCTCCACCACCGAAGAAGAAGAAGAAGAAGAAGAAGAAGAGTCTTTCCCCACTCTGTTGTGTTTACACACATTACACACACAGAGGAGGATATACATGCACACACACAACCACATGCAGATAGGAGAAGTGGCAGAGCAGAGAGGCTGCCAGGTACCTGGCGCCAAGGGAGCAGTTTTTGAGGTTAGGTGCCTTGCTCAAGGGCACCTCGGCAGTGGCCTTGGAGGTGAACTGGCACCTCTCCAGCTACCAGCTCACTCCATATTATGTTTTGTGGTCTGATCGGGACGTGAACCAGCGACCCTTCGGTTCCAAGACCAAGTCCCTACAGACTGAGGCACTGCCGCCTCATGATTCTGAAGGTTCTCCCATCTCCACAGAGGAACACTGGAGCTCTGTCAGAGTGACCATTGGGTTCTTGGTCACCTCTCTGACTAAGGCCCTTCTCCCCCATTGCTCAGTTTGGTTTGGGCAGCAAGCTCTAGGAAGAGCCCTGGTGGTTTCAAACATCTTCCATTTGCAAATGATGGAGACCACTGTGCTCGTTGGGACCTTCAATGCTGCAGAAATTTTTCTGTACCCTTCCCCAGATCTGTGCCTTGATACAATCCTGTCTCTGAGGTCTACAGACAATTCCTTGGACCTCATGACTTGGTTTGTGCTCTGATGTGCAATGTCAACTGTGGGACCTCATATAGACAGGTGTGTTCCTTTCCAAGTCATGTCAAATCTATTGAATTTACCACAGGTGGACTCCAATCAAGTTATAGAAACATCTCAAGGATGATCAGTGGAAACAGGATGCACTTGAGCTCAATTTTCAGTGTCAAAGCAAAGGGTGTGAACACTTATGTACATGTGATATTTCATTTGATTATTTTTAACACGTTTGCAAAAAGTTCTTTAAAAACTTTTTCACTTTGTCATTATGGGGTATTATGTGTGGAATATTGAGAAACAAAATGAATTTAATACATTTTGAAATAAGGCTGTAACATAACAAAATGTGAAAAAAGTTAAGGGGTATGAATACCTTCCGGATGCACTGTATATTAAATGTGATATTGCTACTTTTACTTGAGTAAGATATCTGAGTACTTCTTCCACCACTGGTAAAAGACAGCTGTATGTGGATCACAAACTCACTGAGTTTACACTTCACTGTTTGAGGGTAAATCATTTCTGAGAAGGGAATAAATAGGAATGGCGTACATATATAAATCATTTGAATTCCTAATGGCAACAGAATGAAAAAAGTATGTGCAATACAATTGATGGGAAAGATAAAGAGAAGGGTGGGGAAGAAGGTGGGGTAGACATGCTGGGGCTACCAATCTAAATGTATAGAGACCATCAAGGTAGGTATAAAAGAGGGTTTGAGGTATAAGGAGTAGACGGTGTATAGTGTTTTTGGAAATGTGTGTGACTCACCAACTAAATGCCATGTCTTCCTTTTGCCGTAGTTTCCACAGCCGGGGGTTCGGTCAGACTCGTAACCAATGAGAGGCGTGCAGATGCCATCAGCTATCTGTCCAACCAGCAGCAGCACACCTACACCACAGGGACATATACAACACAATAATAATCAGTGTGTGCGTCAGACCGGGAGGAACACTGCAAGACAGGAAAAACACTCACTGTAGGATATTATTCTAAAAAAAAGATATATATATATATATATATAAAAAGGAATAAAATCTTAATATCACGTATATGTGTATATGTGAATAGAACATGACAGATTTTTAAAGGGCCCCTATTGTACTTTTTTGGGTTTTCCTTTCCTGTAGTGTGTTCTGTAGGTTTTTGTGCATGTAAATGGTCTGCAAAGGGTAATAAATCCCTGTGTTCCCTCCAGAGGGAGTTTATATCCCACACACATAGTGACACCACTATGTAAAACTTACGCTTCTATTGGCTAGCGCTCCAACACATTGTACGTGATAGGCTAAGGGGCTGGACATCTCTAAGCGGTTGACCAATCACAACAGAGCCGGCCAGCTAACCAATCAGAGCAGACTGTGCTCTGGTTTCAGACAGAGGGTGAAAAGACAGGCAGTATGAGAAAAATAAAGAGCTTTTTGAACATTAAAGCATGGAGACATGTCCCAGTAGAGCAGTGTTTCTCAAAGTGGGGGGCGCGAGAGGCATGACGGGGGGGCGCGAGAGACCAGCAGGAAAAATGGTTATGGAATTTTTTTTTTTTTTTTTTTTTTTTAAAATCATAATTTGGAAAATTATTGATTCGAAAATAATATGATACAGTACAGTACAAGTACGTCTGGGTCTCTGTGTTTCATTCAAGCTCGGCTCTGTGTGTGTGTGGAACGAGCCATTTTGTGTGCGAGCGAGCGAGCCAGAGAGAGAGAGAGAGAGAGAGAGAGAGAGCGAGAGCGAGAGCGAGAGCGAGAGAGAGAGAGCACCGGTACCGGAGATCGTTGTTGTTAGCTTCTGGTGCTAGCGAGCTACGCTAACGGATATAAGGAGCTTTTTCCACAACAAGGTGGAGGAGAGTCCTCTCCTGTCAGACTGAGAGGCTCAGTGAACTAAAGGACTCTCTCAGTGTTTAGATAGTTAACTTTAGTCTAAGTTATCTCAGTGGGTCTCAAACGGTTTGGTCACGATTAATGTAAACAATTATTTCCGAGGCACACGTTTATATGATCATTATAAAAAAATAAGAGAATAAATTAAAAACAGGTATGAAATACTTTATCCTCCTGGGACCCAGCCCATTGAAAATGTCCACTGTAGTGGACATTTTGTTAACATGCATCTCCTTTTACTCTTTTGAGCTACTCTATCAATCTCTGATGTACTGTACAGAGGACATCCTGGTCTTTCCAGTGATATGTCATTGGTTAAAATTGCATGCTGGGAAGTTCCTCTTTCTTTTCATCCAAAATGGCTGGCATACCAAAAACAACATTTTATAGAAGCAGGAGAAGTCAAATATTGTTGAATAATTGTAATTTTTTTACCATGAAAATCATATATGTTCTTGTTTATTAACATGTGAGGAACTATATAATTAGTTCTGAAAGCAATTCAATAATTCAAGTTTTGAAATAACAGCTCTTTTATAAATGTCCATTCTAGTGTCCGGAGGCGTGTGGTGCAGTGGGTTGTGTGTTGGTGTTGGGATCAGGGGAGCACAGATTCAAACCCCACTGCAGTCAGCATGTCGTTGTGTCCCTGGGCAAGACACTTCACCCCAAATTGATCCTGTGGGGATTGTCCACAGTACTGAGTATGTAAGTCGCTTTGGATAAAAGTGTCTAACAAGTAATGTAATGCAGTGTAGTGGACGTCAGGACCGTCTTCATGGACTTAATGACTCAATATTGTTGCAGGAGACGGAACTGAAGCAGACATTCTCTGTACCAGATAGTTAAGAGAGATTCAGATCTCAGCTCTCAGATGATGAGAGAGATGAGGATTTCACACCTGGGATAGAAGAGGGTCAAGAAGAAGGGGGGGGGAAAGATGCAGGAGGCTCCATGAGCGCACAGATACAGACATAGAGACAGATAGGGACGAGCTGGAAAGACATGGAAAGACATGGCCTGTGGGCCAAGAGTAGCACGTATGTCTTATTGTTGTTTTTATTTTAAGTGGAGCCATGAAAAATGAGAATTGCCTCAGGAATGCCAAGTTTGTTTCTATGAGCATGGCCAAATGGAGACCACATCCATAGAACTAGTCAAGATGACCCTACAGCTGGTGCCGACTGGAGTCAATGAGGTACTTTTCCCAGTACATTGACTACAAAGTCTTTGAAGATCTGGAAAGATTCACCAAAAACCAAACTAGTTTTTTAGTGTCCAAATAAACAGCAATGTTCAGATCAATTACCTATTCATGTTTTAAATAAAAGGTGAATGTATTCTTGTATTAATATCACTCTATAACCATAATACGTTACATAGTCTATCTGTTAATTTTGGCTGTCTTTTCAAAATAAAATGGTCCTAGCGTCCTCTACAGTGGACATACTGTAACATTTAAAAATTAAATTAAATCAAAAAAGTCTAAATTGCAAGATTTTTTTTTAACCCTAAATAGGTAGGAAATCACAACAAAAAAAAAAGGAAATTGGAAAACACTTTTTTACCTCGGGTCCCAGGAGGATATGACAGTAAAAAAATAATAAAGTTTAAAAGGGGAGTGATTTGTAATATATCCATAAAGAAATAATAAATCTGTTTACAGTTCTGTTTCATATGGGTGTTGAGAGATGTATCCATAGATCTCTTCATTTAGCTCTCAAAGTGCACCAGATTGATGCTTTTAACTTCAATATTTAAAAAACAAATCTTCCCGGGGGAGCTTGCCCCCGGACCCCCCTAGAGGAGGTGAGGACCCCCCTAGAGGATATTAGGTCCACACACCACCTATAAAAATAGCACTTTACCCCTGCTTACACCTATATGCCGTGAGCTGATTATCGAGCCTTCATTGTAACAGTCGCGGGTACACTGTGTATTTGCATGGGGATTGTTGCAGTAGAGAATTCCACTGTAGCGACCGGTACATTAATGAGAAACCCTACATGTTTGAGCACCCTCTATGAAACGTCAAGCTACCCCACAGCACCCCCAAAGAAATCTCTGGCGCCGCCACTGAGCCTGCAACCCCGTTTTGAAGAAATGTGCTGTGCAAAACAGGCTCATTGCAGCCAC
Organism: Dissostichus eleginoides; assembly: GCA_031216635.1. Taxonomy (NCBI): domain Eukaryota; kingdom Metazoa; phylum Chordata; class Actinopteri; order Perciformes; family Nototheniidae; genus Dissostichus; species Dissostichus eleginoides. The sequence continues at coordinate 30,626,698 of CM062276.1, read as the reverse complement.
TAATGCTGTGATAAGACACACTTTGCCAAATATCAGCATTTTCTTTCTTTTCATTTTTTTGCACAGATTGCCATGTGGCAAAGTTTTATAACGTATTGTTCTAGCAGAGGGATTGCACAATTGTATTACGTTTTTTTTTTTACCACACAGACTTATGGAGCATTGTTTTAATATCACTGTTCTAGCAAAGTGATTTTTTTATTTTTCTGAAAGGAATGCTCACGTTCATATTGATGTATTTTAATAAATGTAAACTTGGACGTTACGTGACTATTTGTGTTGGGGGAGCCCGACTTTTTTTTTTCTCCAAAGGGGGGGCCTGACAGAAAAAGTTTGAGAACCACTGCAGTAGAGACACAAAATACTAATATGAACCTGAAGATGAGCATGATAGGGCCTCTTTAAGCAGAAAGACAGACAAGACAGATTTGTAGATACACACACACACACTTTACCTGCATATGTGCTCTGGAAGCCCAGCACTGAGTGGTAGAACACCAGCAGGTATGTGAACCACATGGAGGCGCAGAGGTCGTTCAGAACGTGTCCAACCGCATAGCTGAGCTTCAGGAGGGGGGGCAGAGACCTCTGAGCGTCCGACATTATGGCTCCAGATAAAACACTCAAAACAGAAGTCACGCGCCTTCATCAGCTACAGCGATGACAGAATAAGCCCGGCACACTGGCGGGTAAAACGGACCTCAACACATCTGAATAACGTCACACAGATTTTCGGTTCCCCTTTTCACATGTAAATTTTCTAAAAATATACTTATCATTTTTGGTTTCCGTTCAGCAAGACATATTTTGCCCTGACAAAATGATATTTCGTTCCATTCCTTTGGTTTCAATTTCCTTGTGATCAGGTGACGTTGGAGAGCCGAGCCAGAAGGAGCACCTCAGAGACCGGCACAGAGCTGCAACTGGGAGGAAAAGGGCGTCCTTCGCCTCATTCGTACCCGTGTTTTGACATGTCCACACCGAGCAAACTAGAAACAAAAGTTAAACATGACTTCATGCGAGAGGTATCAGCCTTCTGTCAGGGCTATCCCATTAAAGGTAACCACAGTTCGACACAGCCAACTCCAGTGACTGTTCTTCATACAACGGCAGCAGCGGCGGGTAACGTTAACTCCTGCTCGGTACGGGAACACCGAGCCGCTGCACCGGTAACCTTTAGCTAACCGGCTGAACACGTTTTGCAATTCAAAGACAAACAGATGTAAACAACAACGCTGACCGGTAATGATCATGTAGGCACAAAAAGGAGGGATGGCCCAATAGGAAACTCTCCTTCTCCTCTTGGCCAATAGGGGAAGCCTCGCGGGCTCACTTCCTCACGTGAGCCAAAGATCGTATATTTAACAAAGCGTAGGAGCCATCACTCACTTTCGCCGTTACGTGGTAAACTAAACATGTTAAACATTAAACGTTGTGTATCTACAATTCTCTCAATTTAGAAACTAAAAGGAATTATTAGACACATTGGAGTTATTGTTCTAAAATGTTTGCATTGCCGAAACATGTTCTGTTTATTTAAATACAACTGAGCAGAATTTAGTATATTTAATCACATAAAGGTATGGTTATTATATAGATGTAAAAGCACACCCACAGTTCCAGTTCCCTCTGACAGGTTACATACATGTATAGAGTGCCACATTGACGCGTCCTAAAACCCGGAAGTAAACTCCTTCCGGTTCCTTCGACAAAAACCAATGCAATTTCTCCATAGGATTTTGGAAAATAGCTCGAAATAAGGTCTGTGGTTGACACACATTTAAGAGACAGGTCACGTTTTGTTCAGCCGGATAATATCCACATGTCTACCCTACTTTTATAATTTTCGAATCATAAATCTATCGATAGAAAAATTATAAAAGTAGGGTAGACATGTGGATATTATCCGGCTGAACAAAACGTGATCTGTCTCTTCAATTTGTGTCAACCACAGACCTTATTTCGAGCTATTTTCCAAAATCCTATGGAGAAATTGCATTGGTTTTTGTCGAAGGAATCGAAAGTGGTAAAATGCTAACTTACTTCCGGGTTTTAGGACGCGTCACTGTGGCACTCTATTGCTAAGGGTAGTAATAAGTATTTCTTAGCAGGAAGTGTACATTTATTTCCAGCCTAGCTCATAGGGTCGCAGCTGGAATTAGTGCTGATGTGCATTGCATGTATGTTTCAGCCATGGACAAAACAGATGTGAGGACTAATGTTGGTAGAAGGTAAGATAAAAGTGTACCTCATACCATACATGAGTTCATTTCTGCACCTTTGAGCCTGTTTCAATAAGAAGGTTTAATGGAATATATGGATAACTTCAACTTAAACACTCAGAAGTACACAGATAAAATCTAAGTCATGTAAAGTTGAGTCTGGATTTACAATACTGAATGACTTAGATATTTGAGAGAGGGGGCCACATTTGACAACATCTTGGTTTTCTAAGAGCTCTCAGCCACTAACGGCTTTCAAATCTCTCTCCATTCTTATCCCAGTGTTTCAGTCACAGCATATCCAAGTCATTGAGGCATCAAATGAAAAGACCTTTGAAAGCATAACAATTAGTTTACTATTTCCTACTGACTAATAATCATGCTTGTTTATCATTCCTCTCAATTGGTTTGTGATATTTTTTTTCTATGACTCATAGTTCACTTTAACATCCGGTTGTTGCACAAGTTGGCTTAAAGGAAAAGAAAATTCACAGAAAGAAACACTTCCCTTCTGCTTTACTCTTTTTGGATGATGAACTAGTCATTTTGCAATGTTTTTCAAAGAATTACCAACTCTAATCTGGAAGTGGTCCAGAGCAGAGTGAGCCTTACACAATGTAAAACCTCTGCCTGTTAAAATGAGGCCAGCATATCACATCTCTTGAAGGAATATGGAACCAAAATAGTGCAAATTAGATTCACATGTTTACATTTTAAGCCACAGAAAAACAATATTGGCTTTTTTACTGAGCATGTTAGCAGAGGAAAATGTACCCTTTTCAATTTACCCTATTTTCTTTTGTTTACAATGACTGTTACAATTTCACAATCACAGCTATGGTGCTTAGGTTTCATTATGTATTTGGTTAAAACACTCACTCAGTGTTTCCATTTTACGAGGTTCCCTCTTTCGGCCTAGATCTTCTACTGTATGTACTTTTTATATTATTTTTTACTTAATACCGGTTTATTAATTCATAAATGTAATTTTAATTATTATATAATTGTCCTTTTGTCATTATCTTTCTCCCTCGGGTATGGAATGGTAAAGGGGTGGGAGGGGGATCCTTATGTTGTCCACTGTTTTACCTACTCACCTTGTCATGTCATGACTGAGCGGTTTTGTTCTGTTGAAAAAAACAAACACTTAAACATAGCATACTAAATGTTTTATGGCTGTGGACAGTAGGCTATGCTCTCATTTATGGAATGATACAAAGAGATTAACACAATTTTCTCTGTAAAACCCTTTGACTTTTATATGTCAACAAACAAATGTTAAACCTGGCTTGAGATTTGTTCAGAGGCCTGTACTACGAAGCCGGATTTCCGCTTAGCGAGCTAACTTCAGGGAAAACTCTGGGTTTCCGGTCCTACGATGCTGGTTCTCTTCTTACCGGGCTAGATCTCCATGGTAACTTATGCTGAACGGCAAACCTGCTCCGGAGCAGGTTAGGTTCCAGGATAAGAGATCAACTCAGTGAAAGCACCGCCTGCTGACCAATCAGAGCTCAGTGTGCAGAGTTTAAAGCGATCAAGTCATATTACAGGAGAAAGGAAACACAGAAAAACTGCCGTTGCAGGAAAGACGGCCGGCAAAAATCAACTGACTGTGTGAACGTGAACATTAAAATTGTAATTTCACTGATGAACTGGGTTAGTCTCATGGGAATATCCATAATATATTTAGTCACATTGTCTCCCCTTAAAAAGTGAAGTTGTTTAATATTACCTAAGCTTCTGCCTTCGCACACTTTGAGCGTGGTGCTGACACTTTCCAGAGAGATGTGTATCTGATATGATCCTGTAGCAGTTATTTCTAGATTGGCAAGTTGTAAATAAACCACATTCGATGTTCCTATATTTTTGTAGTTTCTCTATCACAGCTAATTGTGCGCTTAGCATTGAATTGTGTTTGCTTAGTCTATTTCTGAAATTATTAGATATTTTTCAGTGTCTCATAAATTGAGTTTTCATGATGTGAATAGCCGTTTCTGAGGCTTTTCTACAGTAGCTATAGAATAACGCTGCAGTCCAGATTCTCCAGACTCAAGCCCTGACCTACCTGTGGAATATGACTATCTGCAGTGATGGTTTAGTGAAATGATACACTCTAAAAATATCCCTCAAACTTAAAAAAAATATATTGATCATGATTCCCTTAAATAAAGATCAGCTTTTATTTTTTTGGTTGTTTTTAATGGAGTTATCCAACTTTCCATCCTCCAACCCAGAGAGAAAGAGGGAAAAAAAACAGAAAATTAAAAATACAAGTTATTAAAAAAAAACATTTTGAGGAACACTATCCAAGCTACAAAACATAAACATGTTGAACTCAGAAAGACAGAAAAGAACACAGGTTCCAAATCTTAGACAGTCTTTTTAGTTACAAATTAAAACAGCAAAAAGCATAGTTTTCACATAAACATCTTTTTAAACTTTTGTTTCTGGTGGTTGTGAGGTTTCCTCTGAGGGTGAACGTGTCCGAGAAGAACACCGAGCCCAGTCCGTTGCAGGATATAGACCGAGCCACTCTACTTCCTTAGACCCTAGAGAATAAAAACTTTATAGACTATGTGCGAGAGCTGCATCGTATTGTCCAAGAAGTCTCTTTATGATGAGCTCGAGAAAGTGTGCAGTGTGTGTGTGTGTGTGTGTGTGTGTTAGTGTGGTCTGACAGTCTCATTGCTTCCCATCCTTTTATTGTCCTCTCATCTGTATCTCCTCAGAAATACATTCTCTCTCCTCTGAACCAGTCAGTAAGGAAGAAAAAAACAAAAAACAAAAAGAAGAGCCAGTCTGCCGGTACACCAGCTGATCCAGCCTGTCAGCCAATCAGCTCGCCTCTTGCAGTCCACCAACTGTCTGTGGTCACCTGTACTCCTGTGGTGTGTGTGTTGATCCAGTTTCAGTTCAGTCTGTGACCATAAATACATGAAGGCTCCAGCCGGTCCACAATTAAAGCTCCGAGGAAAACTCCGTCCGTCTGCTCCCTCCAGAGGAGCCGAGCAGACGGGATCTGCTGCCGGTGGTCCAGCCGACCCAGAGTAAACTACAGGACCTCCCACAGCTGAGGGGGAAGGGCAGAGAGAGGGGGGGGGTTATATGAAGAGGGCTAGAGAAAGAGAGAGAGAGAGAGAAAGAGAGAACAGAGATCAGGTCTTCTCTCTCGTCTTCATTTGTGTCTCTGGAGAGCTTTCCTCTTCCTCCTCTTGAAGAAACAGCAGCACCTGCAACACAAACATGTATTGTTCAACTAATTCATTGACAATTTGATGATATGAAATATGTCCTATTATCATAGAAAGTGGGGAGATATAATAGGTTATGATGGAGAACGAGAAGTGACCACTGACTTTTGGAACTTATAATGTTCTCTTGTTTCCGTTATAAGGATAATACAGATTGATTGACAGATCATATTATTAAGCCACCCAAAAATAGCACATTAAATAACAAACGATGAGTGAAACATTGAAATAATAATAAAAAGAAAATAGAAACTGAGAAAAAAACTAAATAGCAAACAGGGGTTGTTTGAAATGAAAACAATGACATGTTCTCATTGAGCAGGTTATTGCAAAGTTGGTTTGATGAAGGGCTGAAAGGCACTTTATATTTTATATCAAATAAAGATGTATTCCTTTTTCTGACAAAAGGGGAACATCGGCTGAGAGATTAATAAATTAGTGCATCCCTGTTCGTCAACACAAATATTTTCCTTTATAAAATCTAACCATTATAAGATCTGAATCCACATTTTCACGGGCTTTAATAATTCTAACATTCTAGTCTATATTGAAACTACAACATACAAACCATCATCAGCGTACTTCAAATAGGTGTTCAGTTTCATAAAGAATATCTAGTTGAGATCATTTTCACAGATAATACAATTTGGATGTGATTTCTGATATTGGAGAGAATTATCATTTTTGCATCAATATGACAATTTTTCATTGAAAAACAACAATATGATCAGGTTGTGGTGGCAGAGTTCCCGTTAGCCGGTAATTACCGGACTATGACCGGTAAAATATGCTGAAGAGCGGCAAATCTAAATCTCTCCGGTCAAAATGTCCGGTCAAAATAATGTCCCCATAGCGCAATACCGCATCAGTTGCGCCACTTATGTGACAGACAAGAAGAGTATGTGACAGACAAGAAGAGTATGTGACAGACAAGAAGAGTATGTGACAGACAAGAAGAGTATGTGACAGACAAGAAGAGTATGTGACACGAGAGTATGTGACAGACAAAAGAGTATGTGACAGACAAAAGAGTATGTGACAGACAAGAAGAGTATGTGACAGACAAGAAGAGTATGTGACAGACAAGAGTATGTGACAGACAAGAAGAGTATGTGACAGACAAGAAGAGTATGTGACAGACAGAAGAGTATGTGACAGACAAGAAGAGTATGTGACAGACAAAAGAGTATGTGACAGACAAGAAGAGTATGTGACAGACAAGAAGAGTATGTGACAGACAAGAAGAGTATGTGACAGACAAGAAGAGTATGTGACAGACAAGAAGAGTATGTGACAGACAAAAGAGTATGTGACAGACAAGAAGAGTATGTGACAGACAAGAAGAGTATGGGACAGACAAGAAGAGTATGTGACAGACAAGAAGAGTATGTGACAGACAAGAAGAGTATGTGACAGACAAGAAGAGTATGTGACAGACAAGAAGAGTATGTGACAGACAAGAAGAGTATGTGACAGACAAAAGAGTATGTGACAGACAAGAAGAGTATGTGACAGACAAGAAGAGTATGGGACAGACAAGAAGAGTATGTGACAGACAAGAAGAGTATGGGACAGACAAAAGAGTATGTGACAGACAAGAAGAGTATGTGACAGACAAGAAGAGTATGTGACAGACAAAAGAGTATGTGACAGACAAGAAGAGTATGTGACAGACAAGAAGAGTATGTGACAGACAGAAGAGTATGTGACAGACAAGAAGAGTATGTGACAGACAAGAAGAGTATGTGACAGACAAGAATAGTCAATTCTAATGTCTAACACTTAATGTGGAGAAAGAGATGTCCTGTATGGGTTGATTATGCGTTGATCTGTTGGTAATGCCTCGGGGTTCCGGTGGGCATGTAAACAAATGCATAATGCTGCGATAGCGACGCTTATTGTTTAGGTGTCTTTTAATAAGCAGGTAGTCATATCATTAGCTAGAACTAGCTAGATCTGATCGATATGGACATAAACGCGAGTAAAGTCTAATCTGACGGGAGAGAGAGATCAGCTGTTGCTGACGAGTCGACACGCAGCTCTGCATGATCACCTGCAGCGGTGAGCGGAGCAACACACACACTTCAGGTTAGAATATCACACGTAGCTATTTTAATGACCTCTCAAACTACCTAAACTAGTTATAGATGTTTAGTTTTACTGTCGGGTCACTCATTACTGGATCAGCGAGCTGCATGATACTGGCAGGCTGTCAGGAGAAGGAGAGAGCGCTCCGTTTATTATTCCCGTGTTATTGTAAGTTACTGTACACTTTTAAATAATTCATCTACTATAATTAGTTTGTTTAATATCGAATCATATCAATTTGTTTTAAAGCTCAATAAATAACAAAGAAGACCTTTGACCGGCACTTTTCTCATTTTGTCCGGAAGATTTAAACTTTAACGGACATGTTGACCGGCAAAAAATATTCTAACGGGAACTCTGTGTGGTGAAGAGGATTTGTAGGAAAGGAAAATCATGACATAAGTCTGTAACACCCTAGTTGTACTATTTAAAGTTGCTTAGTTGGAAAAAGTCATTTTATTCCCTTTAAAAACCTTAAGGCAATTCCTCGAAATAATGAGTGTCAGAAAAAAGAAGAGAGGCAGACTTTTTTCACCATCAGCATTATGTTAGAGCAAAGTCAACTCTTTCTGAAGCCATGCTTTTAACAGTCATGCAGTAAAAACGCTGACTAAGCGACAGGAAGTCCAGGTGACAGTCACATGAGCACATCTGTGTTATTACCTGTTTGTGCAAAATCACATGTATTTTGCTTGTAATCTGGGTAGGTTTGCTGGTGTTGTGGTTCAAAGGTGTTGAAATCCTCTACACATATATTCTGCTTCAACGTTTGTGTCCTTACTTGGTATCATCAGCCACTTCCACCTCTGCGTTGGCTGTGATTGGTGCGTTGGAGTGTCCTGCAGTGGGGTCGTCTGTATTCAGCTCCCCATTGGTTGAACTCATCACCTGGAGTTGAGAAGTAAAAGAGAGTAATGAGTACAGGTGGCCGAAAGTCCCATAACAGAGGGATCAAATAAACGCCGTTTGTGTGTGAAAACAACAGCAAGTTCTCTGTACACTGACAAAACAATTAAAAGCCATCTTCTTATTTCTTTGCACACATTCCAGCCCAGATCCTCTCAGTCCATCAGTGTCCTGCTGTCCATCCTCACAAAAGGAAATGTTTTCAGATGTAGCCAGCCTAATGTGGACGTTGTCTGAATAGTCCATAAGGGCCGTGACCTCCAGGAAGGCATTCAAAACATTTATGTTGCTGCCATGCAAAAAAGCTCTAAGTTCACTTAATACCTTATAACAAAAAGCAATGACTACTCTTGGGACTGGACATGATTGGTTCTAACAGCTCTGACATCACATACATGCTCATACAGCGGGTTACTATTCATTTCAACATTTCACCCATCTCCATTTCTATTTGTTATTTCCCATGCATTTAGTGCACCTGAAATGTCAACTTTAATACAAAATGGAAGGACCGCCCACTTAATGCCAATAGAGTAGTGCAGGAATGAGTCTTAACCCTGGAAATGAGTTAGCATTTCAGCACTTTGGGGCGCGTCTCAACGTCACATCTAAAAAAAAAAGCAAACGCAAATAAAAGAGGATTTAGAACAATGTTTACTTAACTTTGCCTTTAAAACCAGGCAAAGTTGATGAGATAAAAGAATGATCAAAATATAAGACGATATGTAGCCTCATATCACAACCAATCAAATATCCATAATATCGCCAAGCCCTAGTTCTGACATGCTGAGCCTTATTATAGGCAGTCAATGTCATGTTCTGTCTTCCTGGTGTGCATGTGTTCCACACCACTTTCTACTGGATTCATTACATTTCTCCCCCCACTCTTCTTCTTCATGTTCCTGTGGGCTGCATTCATTTGACACAACACTGTACAGTAGAAATACATTTTTAAATGTTGCCAGTTTTGAATGATTTGTAGTTTCTTTTATTTTGCATATTGACTGGCTAACGTGCCATTTGATTTGTGTTTTACAGCTGTATTTGTCTGCCTGTATTGTCTGTGTTTGATCTGTTGTAACTGTGTTCATGCTGCCCTTCTTGGCCAGGTCGCTCTTGGAAAAGAGATTTGAATCTCAATGAGTCTTTACCTGTTTAAATATAAATAAAACCTTTTAGAAAAATAAGCACGTTTTCACACTGCCACAAAATGAGATTGCTTTGTTTGTGGGAATGTTGCAAAAGGTGGCAGATTTCACATGGCTACAGCTGCTCTCCATACTCAGGCCTAAGCTACCCGGGTTGATCAATCAAACACATACACGTTTTCTTGCCAGTCAATTAACTGTAGTCTGCTGAACACAAACAAAGGCTTCGTTTACAAACCTGACGCTGCTTCTGGAAAAGTACAAATTCCTACAAGACAACAGCTGTGTGCTTCTACCTTGATCATTTCAGCTAACATAAAAAAACTACCATTGCCTCAGCGCATTGAGTGGTGCAGGAATGAGCCATAAAACCCAGAATAAAGTTAGCATTTAAGCACTTCCAGTTCACCTGGCTGCACGTTTTTAGTAAGATGACAGGAAAATACATTAGGGAGTACCTCACTGATGAATGTCTGAAGCTTCAATGTGTCCTAAAAAAGTGAGGCTACTAAACGTCAACCAGCAGAACATTAGCCACCTTTAGCTTAGCGCTGGTGAAGGGCAGCAGTGTGAAGGTGATGTACTTTGTACAGAGCCTACTGTTAGCTTTTACATTCTGTGATTATATTTACGCTTAAGAAATTGTGGAGACCAACCCTGCTGAACAAAATGTGTAAGTATCATAAACGTGTGTTGGCCAAAGATCATATTTTCTGCAATATTCCAAAATCCAATGGAACAATTCCATAACTTTTTTTTAGGGAGGGATGTTAACTTCTTGGTTTTTCTACACAAAAACATCCTCACTGCACCACCGCTATTCAAGCCAAACATCAACTTAGTAAGCATTGAGATAGATTTGGAAATACTCTCTGCTCTGTCAGCATAGAAGCCAGACCTGCTGTCCTCTTACAGGAAGTCTCCAGTATCTAATGTGAAAAAGGACTGATAGTTTGGAAATAATTGTGACATTCCCTAATGTATGCTTTGCTATGAAAGAGGATTAGGGACACGTGAGAAACAGTTTTTGGGATGTGACCAAAAGTTAAAACAATTATTTCAGTGTTGACTTTAATCTAAGATTTCTGAAAAAGAAAGTCAGAATATTATGAACATTTTTATATAATTTCTTTCCAGGATTTATTTTTTAATCTCAGAATTCTGAGAATTGTTCTCATAAATCTGAGATCAAAATCAGAACTCAACTTTTTTTTTTACTTTTGGTCACGTCATGTGGCCCTAATCCTCTTCCATGATTTGCAAACCTTACATGGATACATGAAGGCTTTTTTATTTCTACAACAATAGTCCCATGTGAGGGGATTATTGTGAGGAAACAGCGTTGGGGTGAGCCCTGCTCTGTCTTGGAGAAGGTCATGCAGGCGGACAGATACAGGTAGGCAGACAGACAAGAAGCCAGCAGAGCTAACCCTTCCTCTCAGTACCTGGACGGACCCGCCCAGCCTATCAGCAGTGAGATGGGAGCCCAGCAGCTCTCGATTGGTCACTGGAGTGGGCTGCGACTCACTGCCTTTCCCCTCTGGAGACTAGAGGAGACAGGAAGCCCAATCGCAGGAGAAACCACACAGGAGAGGGAGGGAAAAGGTGAAGAGTACAAATAAAATGGAAGAGGAGGCTCGCCGTGGAAAAGAGGAACAGTCATGATAGAAGGAAGGCAAGGGAGAAGTGGGAAGCCGAGCAGACGGAAAAGAGGAGTGGGCGGTGTGAGGAAAAAAAAAAGAACGAGGAAAGAGAAAAGAAATAGTGAGTTCAGAGTCAGTATTTGGTGGAGGGTGTGCAGTACAGTGAGAGTGCACAGGAGACTGTAGATCCCCACGCAGAAGGGCTATTCTCTTTGCTGCTTCACCTCACCTGCCCCAAAGGCCTGCACTGTAACTACAGGCGCCTTTTGAAACGTTGACTGATGTGTGTGTGTGTGTGTGAATGCAAAAGAAGGAGGCATGCAAAGATAATGATAAGGAGACACCATTTGTTCTGCTTCAAATGGATTGGTATTGTCAGCCACACAGGTTATTTTAAAACAGACACATTGGAATGCTAAGAGTTATATTATAGCTGAATCAGGATTTGCCTGTTTTTTCTTATCTATTGTAGATGTTTATAAAGTTAAAAATGTGTAATTGATGTCATTCTTCAATACACCTTACCTGATAGGAGAAATACATGATTCACTCATCAGATAGACCACAATTAACTCCTATATCTGCCTGCATTCTTACCCATAAGACCCACCATTTAGTGCATTTGTTCATTATTTGAGATTTATGATTTCCACCTTCTCAGAGCATAACAGATTGTAGTTTAAGTATGAAATCATATAGTTCTGTTCTGCTGATGGGCTGCTGTTAGCTGAATACAGAAGTCTTTTAGGAGAGTTCACTGACACTCTGCACCCGAGCTGAGAGCGTCGTTTCAGTCAACTGACACGGGTCGTGCTTCTCACCATTTCCCCTCTCTACTTCCATGGCAGTCAGTGTTGTGGTGAAGTCATTTAAGAACCCGTTTATGTTCCAACCTGCCCTGCTGCTGCATCCCTCAGGTTACAATAGGGAAGGAAAAAACGTGCCGTTATTTAACTGAAATCAGGTGAGTTTAGTTTTAGGGGCCGGCCGTATATAATATACACTACATGTTCTTTTTAGATTTTACTGGCCAAAGTGTATTTGGGTCGAACGTATGAATATTTACATGAACTAGTTTTGTCGCAATTCTGCATTATTCTTTGATGAAATACTACAAAATCTAACATTTCATACTGTTTGTAATAACATATACAGAAACTGGATTTCTTTCAACAATTGAACACAAAAAGGGTCCCACGAGTTTTTCTCTTTAGTGGAACAGAGCAACAACCTGTGTGCATTCTTCAAAAGTATTCCACAAATGCAAAAAAACATAATTGGAAACTCAAGAAAATATTTGAGACAAATGTACCTCCCTAAACAACACTAAATCACCAAAGCAATAAGAAGCTATCCTGAACCTAACATCAGGCACAACATATGTGCTGTGCTGCTGATCCAGTCTGACTACAGCTGTGATGGTGGCTGAAGAAGAAAACAAGAATCTTTACCACCAGCTGACCTCAGTGTGTTCAAGCCCTTCTGTTAAACACTGTCCACACACATCTACTGTCCACTTTTGATTGGACCAAACAAGAAGAATGTCCAACCAATGTTTAATAATGGTAATTTAGCTTTACTCATTTTTAGGCAGGACGGCAGCATGTGGCCAGCAGAGTGTGGCTGGTTCAGAGATGGGAAGCCAGTCTAGAGACAAACTAATGGATTTGTTCTTGCTATCTGCGGCTGAAAAGTAAAAGAAGAACTCAGGAAAAGACTAAGAGATCCCACTACACTTAGGCTATATCATTATGACATTATTAATGTGTGTCTGCTATCGTTATAAATGTTGCTGCTGCAAGGAATCGTGGGGTGGCATTATCTCGATTCCATTGCTCCATGTATCAAGAGAAGTATTTTCATACTTCTGTACTCACATGTGCTATTTTCAGTGCGTGCCAATTAAAAGAACAGCAACATGCACTAGGCTGCCCCTCAGATCCTTTGTGTCAATGAACTCAGTTAGCAACCTAACTGAGTTGCGTGTGTGTTCAGAGTGTGTACCTGGTTTTTGGTCTGCGGTGCTTTCTCTCGGCTACTCGTTTGAAGTGGAGTCTCACTGGCCACTGGACCAATAGGAGTGGGCTAAACACAGGAGGTGGGGGTTAACATCAGATCGAAGTACAAAAATACACATTCAGTGACATGATATTTCATTTTCTGGACTTTATATTCTATTACTGATTTTGCGCAGTTATTTCCAACCTTCTTTACTCTGAGGTGGCCACTTCAACCAAGGAGGGATTTTTGCTTTTTAGATTGTTTCATCCTACTCAGTAATTCACGACAAATTCATTGATAAAGACAACCTCAAAAACAATCATTTTGTGAACATCTGAGGAATATCTCAAAAAGGTGAACGTGTCTGTTGACCCCTCAGATTTACTAAGGTTGGGAACCCTGGATCTAATGGATAATACTGTTAAATCAACTATTTTGCCATTCAAAACTAATTAACACTCACATTTAAACATCACCACTAAACTCATATCACATTTTTTGAAATACAAAAATGTAAACATTGTTTCTGCTGACCTCCGTCAAGTGAGTCTATTCAGATTAAAAATAATTGTATACATGCAATGGAACATTTGCATATGCTTCCAGCTGATCTTAAAACCAACCATCATACATTTTACAGTAACTTGAGATGTACATTTGAATGAAGAGTACATTTATAGTTATATTGAAAAATGTACTAGTATTTATATTGTATACATCTGTACTTTGACCCGTTTGAATTGTTAGTGTGATTGGCATTAAGTTGTTAGTGTTTGTTGATTGTTATGCGTGTACCTGCCCAGGGACTGCAGCTTTTAGTTGCTTTGACTGAAAGTAAGGTCATGTCATTACTAGCATGACTACTTTTTCAGTTCTTCTTTATACAGTAGTTGATCAGTGTTGAAGCTATATGTTGATCATGTTATTAAATAGTTCAACATTTATTGTCATTTTTGTTTATTGTTAATGTACCATTTTATATGAGTGTAATTTAAGTTCATTGAAGTAGTTGTTTTAAGCTCTATTCTGAAGGCAGCTTTGGGCTCCTGGTGATTATGTACATATTGGAAACAGGTGGTGGTGGATAAGCGCACCAGAAGCCATATGGAGCGTGCCACAGGAGAGGCACAGGGCTATTATACATTGGAAACCTGTTCATTGTATTTTGTTCGCATTGGTTAATGGAAATAAATGTACAAACAGAATTCTGGCCTGGACTTGGATCTTTCCCTGCCTGAGTTTCGCTATCTGGTACCTCAGCGGCCGTTTCACTTTTGAGTTGATTTTCTGTTTTATTTCTTAATGATATTGGCCGCTACAATTAGTATAATGATACAATGGGGTATCAGCTGACAGTGAGCAGAAACTAACCAGAGGCTTCCCAGTCCAGTCGTACTGGTAGTCAAAGATGTATCCGTTCCTGTCGAAGAGGTCTGTGAAGAGTTTCCTCAGGTAGTCGTAATCTGGCTTCTCGAAGAAGTCCAGTCGACGCACGTACCGCAGGTAGGTGGCCATCTCTTCTGTTACATACACACAGGTACCAAACCCACACACACACACACACACATTCAAACAAAGAGACACAAGATTTGATCGACATATGCTAACTTGACCATATGTGCAACAGCTGCAATACAATATTTTTTATTTATTTTAGAGCTGTGTATATACACACCTGGGAAGTTTTCACAGAGGACCTCTATAGGTGTGTCTCTCTTTGTGTCTCCTATCTTCTGATAACGTTCTTTCAGAGTGTCAGCCTTATGAAGACGGAGACATGAAGGAATGTATTCACTGTTTGTAATGGAAGGCAGCTTAGGAGAGGTGATGCAGAGGGAAAAACAAATCTGACAGGACTGATTCACTGACTCACCTTGAGGCCCTGCCAGGGTAGGCTGCCTCGCAGGAAGTACATGAACATGTGACCTAGAGCTTCCAAATCATCCCGCCGGCTTTGCTCTGAAACACAGGGAAACCAACGGCTTTCATTACTCTTGATCACTACAGATGGGTTGTTTGTCCCATATTGAGTAGGCCTTCAAACTTAATCAGAATGAAAACAGTGACAAAATAATTATTACAAGAATAAATAGCTTACAATTGTGATGACCCACTAATATGTCATTTAGCAATTACGCAAATATACTTATTTTCTATATCTTTTTCAATTGACTGACTGACAAAAACGATTTGAAATATGTGACCTTGGGGAGCACATTTTCCATGACCATGTGATATTATAAAAACCTAAATATCAGAACTCTCTACACTCAACAAAACAACATCATTAATTCAGTCCCAATTGTTTCACCACATTTAACCGTGTCCATTTGCCCCTTTTTTGCACACTTTTTCATCTTCAACCACTTTGCGTCCTTAACTTGGGGACAACTGGTCGCGGAGAAAAGGCCATTTTCCTGGGAGGGGAGGTGCTAAAAAAGGCACTTTTCTGTAGAGTTACTTGCATTGAGCTGAGCCAAACAAAGAAACAAGTTCACTTGATGGACAAGCTAACGCTCCTGTTGCTCAATTAGCTAGCACTTTGCAAGTATAAAATAATACAATTATTTGGTTTTATAAAAGTGAGGTCTACAGGCTTAATAAGCGGAATGTGCCATTTGGCATTTTAAATGAAACAAAATAGCTTTTTGAGGGCATTCAATATTTGTAAGATAATCTTTGAGAATGAGTTCATGGTGAAAAACAAACATAAAGCATCACAAACAGAGTTGTTCTCCCGAGCTCCCTGCCAGTGTCTTTCTGCCAGATCAAGGCGCTATGTGGTCACAGGCCTACAAAGTGCTGATTCGTTCCATTGTTTGCTTTTCTTAAACGCTAATTATCTTATTTTTATTAATAGTACAATTTCAAATCTTATGTAGTATTTTCACTTGATACTCATTATATGAAAACTGCTCCACAGATGTTCTCAGGTAGAAGACACTTATATCATATCACAATTGTGTGATTTCGTTGTGTTTCTACAATATTTGTACAAAATTCTGCAGAATCCTCACCTAATTATTGAATTTATTAATTATCGAAACATGCCTAGACATCTATGGTTGATATGGTACATAGGTATCATTAGCGCGCTGCTAATGATCGCATGCTTGGTCGAATGCACTTATTGTAAGTCGCTTATGATAAAAGCGTCAGCTAAATGCAATGTAATGTAATGCTTACCTTTCCCCAGATGTGTATTGATGCTCATGTATCTAGCCGTTCCAGTCAGACTCTTGTGCTCTCTGTATGGGATGTGTTTCTTCGTCTCTGGGTCTATGTATTCCTTGGCCAGGCCGAAGTCTATGATGTGGATGGTGTGTTGCCGTTTGGAGCCCGGTCGGCCCACCAGGAAGTTCTCAGGCTTTACGTCCCGATAGATCAAGCTTCTGGTGTGGACAAACTCCATGCGGGTGATCTAAAGGAAAAAGAACAGAGCACAAAAGGCTAAGATAAGTAATCCAAGAATAAAACCAAAAAAACAATGACTATGTCACCACTGTTGTGCAGTTAGTCCATCCATTACTGGAGAATCTTACTGCTGTAATCGACCTGCTACCACACTTCATGCTACATTGTTACATTTATTTTATATATACTGCTTTTACTTACTTATCTACCTGAATGTATATTTCTGTACATTGTAATCATTTTATAAAAAATATCATGAGCATGACTTATATCTAATTGTGTTTTTTACATCTTTATCCATACATTTGCTGCAACAATGTACATTTCCCCTCTGTGGGACGAATAAAGGAATTCTGTGTTTAGAGATCAAAATCAAAATACATCTGTTTTACCAGCTGTATAGCTATCATGAGGACAGTTTTCAGAGAGAAGGTCCGGTCACAGAGGTCAAACAGATCTTCTAGGCTGGGTCCCAGCAGCTCCAGAACCATAGCGTTGTATTTACCACACGGTCCAAAGTAAAATACCTGGGGCACACCCTCTGGATGAACACACAGAGAAAGGACAGTCAGAACAGGAGTTGGACACATTGAGAAATCAACACGGTGCAGTTAGCCTCCGTCTGGCAGGCCATACTGAAGCATCTGCTGTCAGACCCGCCCAGAGCAGCCTCTCTCCTCAGGCTGTAGGACTCCACTAGACCATCAATTGTTTATCTTTTTCTTGTGTAGAAACTGGGGCTACAGCTTGTGCAAACCTGTCTCTAGAATGACAATAAATCATGAACTCGTGAAATATCCACCTAAAAGCCACCATGGCTGGGTGAGTTGACTCCGCTCACAATACAATACAATACTTCACTCAACAGCAAGTTAATGATATGAATATCTTTCAACAGAGATATGTCTTCATTATCTTAGCCATGTGAATGTGACCTAGGCCACATTGAAGAAGTGGTTATCCAGTGACCTATTGTGAATAAAAGCTAAGTTGCAGGCTCTGTGTATGTTGTCTTAACTCAATTCTGTGTGTTTTGGGCGTTTCTGTTTTTAAACATGACTTATTTTAATCGTAATTCTCTTTCAGTCTACATTTTCTACATTTGCCTTTTATCTGCAATGTACCTTTGCCGCTATAACGCTGTGCTACAAAATAAAGGATTTCTGAGTGATTTCCGATGTTGCAGAAACCATCAAGATTGAATCTTGCGATTTTGTTGTTTTAATACCATCTAGTTATTAAAATATTTTTGGGTAAACACAAATGGAAATTATATTTTTTACATATAACGCAGGGAAGGGAAATCTGTATACTCTTTATGAAGCGCACAAGTGGTTAAGTTTGCACTGCAGAGACGGTGGGTTTAATATCCAGTGGCAATCCTTCTGGTCTGTTCCCGTGTTCCAATGAATCAAGGGGTCTTGTCTGTTGTTGTGGATTGTTGCTTCACTAACAACTCATACTAGTTGATCTGGGCATCGGCACAATAGAGGGAGAGCATCAACATGTGAAGATATGTCCAAAACATCGAGCCTACACCCTCCCTAGGTCAAAAGTGTAGCAAGATATAAGATCAGTGCAAAATCAAACAGGTATTCCAAATAAAAAGGAGAACTTGAAAAGGCTAATTTAGTCATTCATGTGTGTTTATGACACGAACAAAACTCCTTATTCTTATGAATGTTAGTCACATGGAAATCCTTTCATTAAGACTCTGCCGATTGTCCCAGTAGAAGACTTAGGGAAAGCCTTACCTGAACTCCCCAGCTGTTTGTAGAAGCGATATTCTAGGTGAAGCTGTGGCGCCCGGGACTTGATAGGCTCCTACAAAAGGAGGATGATGTCTCAATAACAATAGTCACACAACAGAGGTAGTAGTAAACAAATAAAACCCATTTCATAATATACATTTTTCTGACACTGCTGTCATACTGAGGATCCCAATTGTTGCAAGTATAAGATGGTTAAGTACAATGTGAAACAGCTTCATATGAAATATGGAAGAATAATGCTCCTTCTTACTTACACTAATAAAGTGTGCTGTCCTACAAAGCTATACACTATATAAGGACAGTGGTGCAAAGTAACTAAGTACATTTACACAAGTACTGTATTTCATTCTGAGTTATTATTATTATCATTATTTACTTGAGTATTTTCATTTTATGCTTAACAAAATTGAGAGGTAATTTGTGTACTTTTATTCCACTACATAATACAACATATAATCAACACTTAAATAAGGCTTTAGTTGCACCCGGAGCAAATGTCAAAGGCCACTCAGCAGTACAAAAAAAGAATAATTTAATTCCAGCTTTACAGACTTGATAAACCCATTCAAACATCCATGATTACAAAGAAAACATTAAATATGTGATGTATTATCATGCTGCTGTGTTTATTGTATTTTCCTAACACTGGCACCACAATTTCCTCCGGGATAAATAATGACTTATCTTATTCTGAAATGGGCCGATCTGCATGATAAGTACTTTTACTTTTGTTACATTAAGTATATTTAGATGCCAATAATTTTGTACTTTTACTTGAGTGACATTTTGAATGCAGAACTTAAAACTGAGTTTTACTACACTATGGTATTTCTATTTTTACTCAAGTGCAAGATCTGAGTACTTCTTCCACCTCTGTATTTGGAGAACTTATTTTTTACCAGTTTGATAGCCACGTATTCGTTGGTGTACAGGTTCTTCCCAAGTCGCAGCTCTCCAAAGTTCCCACAGCCGATCTTCTTCCCGACCCGGAAATTTGGTCCGACCATCAGAACCCCGGAGTTGGAGCTGGTGCCCCGGCTTCCGTGCCCCGATCGACTCCCTGTCTTCCCGGGCATCCTCTTCCCCTCCTCTGCCTCCCCCTTCGCTCCTCCTCCTCCTCCTCCACCTCCTCCACCACCTCCACCACCTCCTCCACCTCCCCCCACTCCTCGCTTGTCAAAGTCCATCAGTTTGTGGTAGCCTGGCCTCTCCACGGTTAAGCCGATTCCATGCAACCCACAACAACTACCAAAACGACTGCCTAGCAGCTCGACAGTCAAATGTTAGGATTTCCTACACTGGGACAAAACGTGGGAAAAAATGTTTAAGATGAACTGGGACAGATGTGAGATGAATTCGTAAAGTATGAAGTATGCTTAGTACTATGAAAAAGATGGGCTGGTGAAAGTGTAAAAAGCAAAAGCTGATGATTGTTGGGTGGGGTGTTTAGATGACTTAATGAAAGAGGTGAACAAGATGATGGGGTAAGGGGGTACCACTAGCAACTAGTTTTAAACCCCCTTGCAGGGGCCAGAGATGGTGATGGAGGGGAAGAGGTAATAGCCTGGTCAGTCACCATACGTTGCTATCCATATGCTAACATGCTATATGAAACTTGGAAGCTCTGCTAGCTTAAGGCTTTAGACAAACCAGTCCACCATGACAACTGCCTCTCACTCAGCCCCAGGCACACTTTGACAGCAGGAATGTGTTGCGTTGATCAAAAACTATTTACATTGGACTTTCCGTTACCGCTAGATACTTTAGGCGTGTGGTTTATTGCCATAGGGCTTGGTTAGTTGCTCTTCAGCTTGTGCTCCTGTAAATGCTGGATCTCTGTACGTGTCTTCTGTCGCACAGAGGCTGATAGTCTGTCACAACGCTTGGTCCTATGGAACACCGGCTGAAGCTTTGGGCCCTAGGTGTGAGGACCGCTGAGTGATGAGAAGTTTTAAAGCACCACCTGGAAGAGATACAGACAAAAAGATTAGAAATGATTTCATCAGAATTAGAGTCAAATGTATTGTCAGGTACGTTTACACATACACGGAATTTGCTTTGGAGGTGCCAACAAAAACAACATAAGAATATAGGTTGTAAGAGGTGAAAAAAAGAACGATTTTAAAACCATTTGAAATGTCAAAACCTCATAAAGACACCCAGACAAAAATCGATTTAGTGGTATTGGTAGGATTAGATGTATATGTAAAAACCTTTATAGCAGAAGTGACAGCATGTGTCCTCTCTAACAGAAAATCAGGCCAGATCTTCCTCCTGAAGGACAGGACATGTTCTGTAGTGTTTCTGATTTCCTCTTCTAATAATAACACTCATCCTGGCTTCTCCCATTCCTTCCTCCTCTCCTCTCAGTTTCCCTCTGCACTTCATTTTCTTGCCATGCTACGTAAAGCCAGTAAATAACAATGTATGTTTTTATGAGACGCTAGTAGTATATTAATTCGGTTAGAGTCCAGTCCAACAGACCAAGTACGGAGTGTTGGCCTCCCTGGCACTGCCGAGGGGCCCTTGAGTACACCAGCCTCCCACACTGCTCCCTGGGCGCTGGATATATAATAATATAACATAACTCACTGCTCCTCATAGTAGGATGGGTTCAATGCAAATTCTGAATGTCCTTCTGTGTACTATGGGCTCAAATTCTCCATTCTCCATGTATTCATTAGGATCTAACTATGCAGTTAATGAAAATAATAATTGTTCTATACAATTTAGCAAAAAATATCAATGTTCTTTGTTGCAAGTCAATTTGTTTGCACTGAGTGAATAGCGATGTACAAAGACAATCAGTTCTAAATTACATTGTAAATATTTTGTTATTCTAGTTTTATACCACAAAGAAATTGGCTCAACAACACATTTAATTGAAGATACACAGATATATAGTCACTTATACTCACAAAAAAACGCTCCATAAAAGAGGTTTGTGTATTCTTTCTATGGAGGTACTGCTCCTACAAACGTCACAGCCTTCATTCCACACTGATGTATGTAAGTTTAGGTTGTTCTGTATTTGACTCTGTCAACAACAGAACAACAGTTACTACCAAGGGGATCAGGGCCATTTCTTTAGTCACGGTAATAACATGGAGGGGAAGAAAAGCAGTGAGGAGGAGGAGGAGGAAATGTCTGTGATAGTGGACAATGCATTGTATGTGGACGCATCTCCTCTGATGTCATTAACAGGAAAAACATGACCGCTGATCCGCTGTGAGGGCGACATGTGAACTCTAAACCCCAGCAAAGTGACCCACTTCTTATATGGGTTTTTTTTATTGTGTTTGCTACATTTCTGCAAAGACTACATATAGAAATGTTCACAACAATCAATATAACTTCTTTACTTTTATATGTAAAACAGGCACTTGAAATGACAACAAAACAGTCATAATGTATCACTGTGGTACATTCAAAACAACTATAACAGTGTAGTCAGATATTGACATTCTGATGTCATCAAACCCCTCTAACTACAGGCGACCCCCACAGGAGATTGTAGCCAATAACAGCAGCTGAATGCATGTTAAAAAATGCCAATAGCATTAACTAAATATAAATATAACACACTGCAGTTTGTCATATATTCATTGTATTAAGTTTGTACTTTATTTAGTATATTTAAATTTGGTGTTAATATTTTTTCTCTATTCTTTTTTCAGGCTAAATCGTTTTTTTTAACATATATTGTATTTGTATATTCGTTATATTTTTGAACAAATTCCTTGTATGTGTAAACGTACCTGGCAATAAACTTGATTCTAATGAACATTGTGATTCAGAAGGATCTCTCATGTGTGACAACAACTTTAACTACAGAGCAGCTGCCTGCGTCGACTCTTTGCCTGTGAACTTGAATAAGTCGTTTATGTGGGAACATTCTCAGCCGAGGTTTACACATTGAGGAAATTATGTTGCTCAAAACTAAGCAAACAAGTTAGTGAGATCTGCTAAAGTCCCAATTCATATTCAAATGTATCTGCATTACGTAGTGACTGTAGTAAGAACCTGTAATTATATCCGCTGTAGCAGATCAAACACTCTTTTTACCTCCCAGAGGCCACTGTCAGATTGAGCTACTGACAGCAGAAATCAATGATACTGTATAGGCCATGTATGAGAAGGGTTAGGCCTGCGCAAAGCAAGAGGCAACATCACTCCCACAGTCTTTGGCTCAGCTCAAAGAAAAGATGGCAACTCTGGCATGAACAGAATCTAGAAGACTGGCCTTTTCTTGAACATTGCTTTGAGCTAGTTATGTTTGGTAAACATTAACTTGCTGTAAAAACTCTGCTCCTTTTTTCCCCTTTGCTTTTGCCTATGTATGCTATTTATGTCTTTTAACAAATCCTAGGATAACAAATAGTTCCACTTTCTTTAGTCAATTCTCTACTAAAATCAAATCATGCCCCTAACTGGAAAATATCTTCAAAATAGGTTAGTATCAACCTATTTATGCTACGTACATATTAAATACCTTTACCATATTTAAAATGTTCTTTGACCCCAGTACTACTTATACCTGCATTACAACGGATGATATCTTCAAATATTATTTGAGGGTGCACGGGAAAAAAGGCCTTAAAAAGAATCCTCGGAAACCCTTACTTTACTATACTGGCAAATAAACTTGATTTTTTTATTAAAAATATATAAAGCAATATAGGTAGTGATAATGAAGTAGACCCACTAACCTGCATTCATCCTCACATCCAATAGTATCCTCTACACAGCAAGCCACAGGCTACAAACCTGACCTCAATCACCAACACAACAGATTGAACTCTTTTTCTAAAAGAACAAAAATGTGATGCAGACGAACTGTTTCTTAGATATGCCTTTGTTGACTTTCAATACAACATCTGCCCAGAGCCTCTGTATCAGCCACGTTATACACAATTTACTTGCTGTATTTACAAAGGCAATCTGCTGACAATGCAAATATATCAATACATGCTTATTAGGGGAACATATATTAGCATGGGGATATATACATGCAAAAGCTTCCTACATGAGGTGTATTTAAGATTCCACTAAATGTATGCTACATTCCAGGTGCAATAAAGGAACTGCATGGTGTCTTTCCAATCAATTACAAGTTACTCTATTTTTTTACTCTAAAAAGGTAACAAATGTACTATATTTACTGCTCTCTCTACTTTGCAAGTCTCCTCCAATAATCGTTGTTAGGTTTGGTATAACAACATTTCAAATATATATTCCTACAGAAGATTTGCGTATCAAAAACACCTAACCGTCTGACTAGATAAGGAGAGCATGTGGTACTGGTGGCCCCAATGGACGGACAGGCTTGATCCTACTAGTCAATATCTTCATTGCAAGCTTTTCTCCGCAGCCACTTCAACGTTCTGACTTACATTTTCAAGGGAAATACGGTTTATATCAAGCTGTACCAACATGGCCTTGTCTCACCACCCACACTCCAACGATCAACTTAGCTGCACCCCTCTTACTGGTCTCCATTAATGGATTTAGGTACCTGTGAATATTCAAGGGCCTAACTGATATACCGTAGAACACAGTTCTGTTCAAAATCGTGGTATCTGCCACTATTTCTGAATTTAGCCCAGAAAGCTGTTAGGGGGGTGAGCTGTTTCAGAGTTTGCTAAAGGAGCTAATGTTAGCTGGAACGACTGCAGCAGATTCCAACATATGTGGAACAGTAACTGTTCAATCTACTAACCATACCCCGGGGTTCGATACCCGATGAAAACTGGAAGATTATTTTGGAAGTTATAATATTATAGTGTTAGTGCACGTCAACATATTCACCGACCCAGGCAACGCAGGAAGTTAGGTTTAGGCCACAGGAGTTTGTGTGTGAGTGTTTGGCCTTGGTGTAGCTTGTCAACGTTAGCTTCATTGAAACCAATTGAAAATAGCAAAGTAGAGAGAATGCAGTAGCACATTGAGGGAAGTAATGTCAGAAAATACAACAACGACAATAGTAACGAGCAGCAGTGAAAACGGACCACATCAACAGCTCTCTACCCAGCTAACGTTAGCTTTTACTAGCCTCTGTGGTCGTAACAAGACGTAGCCTGGTAGAAGCTAACATGTTAGCCAGCTAGCTAACTAGCCAGTGTTGGCTAACGCTGAATTTCTGCCCATACATACAGTCATTCATAAACATAGCTAGCTAATTCAACAAACCAATGTGTAAAAAGTTCAAAGAATGACAAAACGTACCTAAACCGACGTTCTTTCTGTTGCTATTCGTCTACTTCGGGATAAATGTTCTTATTTCCTTCGTGTCGTTTTCCTGCTCATCTCTTTTTCTGTGGATGTTTGGCTAACCAGCTGAAAAGCCTCGCTAGTGACCGTAACGCAATTTGCGTAGAAGAGGATAAGTGCGCTAGTAAACGGAGAAGGCGAGCGTAAACTGCTTTGAAGAATACCAACAGAAAATCTGTGTGCGTGAGTGTAGCTTACGTGAGAGGGGGTCACGCACACTTTGATTTGTGGAGAGATGTTTTGCTTTTCACCAGCACTTTTTTCATACTTTTTTCTGGTGTTTCTAAATATATGTATCCAATCTAGAAAGTCATATGATGTGGTATTACCTTTGTATACCAGCATTTTATTTTATTTACCCGCATATGTAATATTTGGTTCTAGATCTTTAACAGTTTTCCTGGTTGTCTGTACTTTGAATAACTGCACCTTTGTTAAGGAATTTGCACCACTGAATACTGAAATACCACCTTAAACATGTCCTGCATTACCCTTGTGATCCTATCTTATAAAGGATGCCAAATCTAGTGCTCACCTTACATATTCTCTTAATAAACTCATGTTCAATCACATTGCTCTTAAAAATAATATAAAAAGGTTCAGTCAGCTGAGCAAAGAAGGATTGTCTGGCAGCCCCAATTCATTATTAATATTGTGAATAGAGTTTAAACTACTATTCAAGCTTTATCGGTCTTGTTAAATCTTTAATTTGAAATGTGTCAGATATGTCTCAGTTTATGGACTGCACTGTCAGAAGCCAAATGAGCAACATTGTATTACATATGTTAAAAAAGGTCATGTCATATAGCTTATTTGACTTATTTTAAACTCATATATGCTACTTTAATGTTATTGGCTGGGTTTACCATGGACATTAAAAGTACAATAAAACTACTATAAACGATATGAACTACATAGAAATACACTGTTACACCTACCCTGTCACAAGGTGTCATTTGTCTTTTTGATTGAATAGATAACAGCTATAGACTTCCTGTCATTGTGGTAACATCAGCGTTCACATTTTTTATAATGTGGGGATTTTTGAACAGTTATTGACCATATATGGAGGTTTATAGTGATGGTCAGCGTTAGTCGTGGCTGTCACAGCCTTCATCAGCTGCACATCCTATCTGAGATCTACGTCAGAAGCTTCTGTCAGTGTTCTACTGTATGTTCATGTAAGTGTGAGATATAGCTGACAGTGAATCCAGAGCTGTGCTCACACAGTGACAGATCACAGAGACGATGAGAAGACAATCACACATGTTGCTTCTGCTGGTGAGTCTGCTGTACCTGAGTCCTGCTGAAGGTAAGGTTAAGCCTTTGTAAATCAAATCACATTATAAGATAAGATCAGATGTCCCTTATTGATCCCAAGTTGGGACATTTTATAACAATTATACTAAACCAAAGTAGAAATAAAATAAACTGTAATTATGTACATATCAACAGCAGAAAGATAAAGAAAGCAAGACAACAATAGATAACACAATATAATATATACAGAATATCTCTACTGTAATAGACCTACTTACTAGTAGAATAAAATATAACAAAGACTAAAAATCATATACATATATAATTCATGTGTGCAATTTGTAGGGTTTAAGAATAAATTCAAATGTAAATGCAATGACTGTGAATACAAATCAAATTGTTCAGGGTTACTGAAGGGGAGAAAACAGAGTGAAAGTTGGTTCAATAAAGAAACTATGGAGCAGGGATTATTCATATTATTATCAGTGGTAGTGTAACTAGAACATGTGAGTCTATCTGTCTGCATTAGATTTAGTAAGAATTATAAAATGGCGGCACAGCCATATTAGTAAAGATCATAGTCATCGATCGATTTTTGCTGGTGGGGGCCTTTTTATTTGCTGTACAACCATAGTAATGATCACTATGTGTGAAAAACGATGATACACTATTTATGTAAAAAGCCTTGTAAGAAAAGGGTATGTGTGCTCTGACCCAAAATGCATTGCACATGCAGTATATTTCAGAATGTTTTCTTAATATGATATCCTCGTGTACACGACTTTCATTACGTATACGCAAACGTATTATATTTTCTCTCAATCTTCCCGTTGATATGTAACTGCATATTGGACTACTTAATCATTTGTTACATCATTGTTGTAAAATAACGCTGTGCAATACTATTTACTGTTTATCTGCTACTTCATTCATGTTCACTCACTTTTATAATGCTGGTAGTAACCGTTTCTACCTTGTATATCTACTTATTAGATTTGTATTTTATTAACGTGTGCTTGCCTCTTTATTTATCATCTTAGTCTACTCTTTTATTTGGTCTTTATGTGCACTCTCCCTTTTTAAACTATAATACAACTTCTAAATTGCTCTAGAAACCCAGGATAATTACTGTATGTCTGGTATTTTGAACAAAGGAATATGTTGTGCTCATGTCTGAGTTCTGTCACGTCTCTAGGTGGTTGCAGCAGAGCTATTGTGATTATTTCCGGAGATGATCGGCTTCTGTCCTCTGGAGAGGGCTTCAACCTGAGCTGTGAGTTCTCCTGCCTGAGGGCCCACCATGTGGCCCAGCTGTGGAGGAGCGCCCCCCAGGAGGGAGATACCATCTCTGCAAAGGTTTTCTTACCTTGACATTTAATAGGGCATGAATTAAGTGTACTTTTGATTATGCAACACACTTTTAAATGTTGCAACAATATAAGCTCTCCTGTTGTAAAGGACGATGTTGATGGTTTTGGTTGTTTGTATCGTTACATTTTTATTGTATTTTGTCCAAAGCAACTTATAATATGTGCATTCAACTAGTCTGCCCTCTCTTAATCCAATATTGAGTTGGTTTGGTTTTAGTCAAAGATTTCTTTAATGGAATTGTAAAAATATTTTTCATGCTAAAATACTTTTTTACAAGAAACTTGCATAGGTCTAGTAAATAAAACATTTAAACTGTTGATTTCGCACACTTCTTTGTGAAGAACCTCTGTTTTACAGATCTGTTGAAAAAATTACCTTATTTAATTTTTTTAAGAAAGTGTTAGCTGACTTATAATATTTAGTCGAGAACAGTTTTACAGTCAATGATGTGGATAAATTGCGAAAATCATGCAAGCACATCAAATTAATCAAATACGATGTAGTACTTCCTTAATCCAATGAAGTGCACATTGTGTTCATGAATGATGGTATTTGACCTTGATAGATCCAATCCCTGATCAACACAGCATGAACACCTAAATCACATGCTTTTCAACACAAACATCAGCAAATATATGAGCACTTTTAAAAATGTGTACATCCATCTAAAATATCATCAGAGGAAAGGTTCATACAGTCTGAAGTGGTTTAGTTTCTTACCTTGCTACAGTACACACTGTGTTAGTACACACTAGCCTTTGTGAGCTGTGGTTATCAGACCCCTCCAACACAACGACCCCTCCCCCACAGAGGACAGAACCCTGAAACTACTTGATGTTAAAAAAACATCCAGGTCTGGTGCTAAAGTGCATCTCTACAGTAACATCTGTTTTGTCTCATAGGAGAGCATGTCTCTTGTCAACATGAGCTCCGCCCTCCCTGATGTGATCCTGGTTCTGAGGATCCGCTCTGCCACCCCGGCCCACAGCGGGGATTACTCCTGCATGACCCAGCCGCCGGACACCATCAGCCCCAAGGTCTCCATCCTGATAGCAGGTTAGGTGACTGATAATGCTTTAAAATGACCGTTTCAACTGAAAGGTGATCGTTAGAAATATATTATACGTTTATAATGAACTGAAATAATGATGTTTGACATAGCAACATTGTTGTTTTGTTAAAATATTAGGACAATCTATTCATATGAACATTTTAAAATGACTTATGTATTTAATAATATTAAACACTTTGTAGCTGTATAGCCTATTGAATGATTAACCGCCCCTTCTCCAGATAACCTGACAACATCCAGCCCGGCCCCCTCCAGCTCCCCCCTCTGTGACAGCAGCCAGCAGCACAGCAGGGCCACAGGTGAGAGCGCACTGTGTGTCGGGACTCTGTTTAAGAGTTATGGATTCTCTCAACATAAATAACATCTAATGTCCATCTAATATCATATTCCATATCTCAACCACAGCCAAATAATAAATACATCCATATTTAATTTCCTATGCCTGTTAGGAGTTCATCCCGTGCCTGGAGTAAGAAACGTAATAAAATAAAATAGTTTTAGAGATTTAAAAGAGGAAACAATGTCAGCCTGCCTGAGCTGCCGGGAAAGTAAAGGCTGTGTCCCCCAATGAAAGTTAAGATTTTGGAACAATCAGTACGGCCCTGCCAGAGGACCTCAGCAGTGTTCAGCTCACAGAGATTTTAGGCATGCAAGGCTTTAACAAAGAGTATTTAAAACGAACATGTTACACATATATAGGTAACAAGTGAAGAGCAGCAAGGATTGATATGATGTAGTAACTTCTGTTAAAAACCTGGCAGTGTTTTGTACAAGTTGCAGGCTTTGGACGTCTCTGGCCCATTGGACCAGAAAAAGATCCAGAATGCTGCACTGTGTCAAGGGTTAGCAGTCAAGGAACATTAGAATGGATACAGGCCTCTACAGAGTGGTGCAGTGAAGACGTATTTATGGAGGCCGACCTGGAAGTGTAGCATATCAAGGGCTCCCTCCACAAAAAGCATTGGGATATTATATTGCTTTTTGGAAAATTGCAGTAAATAAGATCTGTGGCAAACACATGTTTATAATACTTATATACTTCAATGCTTGTATTGACTTTGAAATGAGGGAACCGGAAGTGGAAATTCTAACTCATTTCTGTGTTTTGGGACTCATTTCTACAGCTCTCTGATAGTAGCGAACAGTAAGCCAATGCTGACTTTGACCTTTGACCAGAGTGTCAGTGCTGTGTATAAAACCAAACCAGACAGTCAATTTACAGATTCTAGAGGCAACATAAAAAGACACATTTCTTTCTAAAAAACGTGGGTAGAAATGTTGGGTAACAGATGGTCCTAAAGTGACTTTAAAGTGAATTAAAACAGAGAGATCCTCCAGAGCGGACTTATTTGTGTTCAAAGCAGTTTGAAAGGCAACAGTGTCTGCAAGAAAATGATGGAAATCACAGAAACTGAAGTTCCTTCCTTTTGTGTTGTCTGAGAATGTGGTCAAACCACCAATGCATGAGCCTCACAGTGTCATTGCAGTTTAGGAGTAAATCAGGACATGTGAAGTAGTGATTTGCCCAGTTTTAAATGTATCCCACGTTTTTGATGGCACTGCTTTGGGGCACCAGGACAAATATGATTGACATAAAACCTAATTAGAAATCAATATTGTGAGTACAATAAATTCACTATATTGTAATTATATATAAATGTGAACATATGAGGACTATAAACAGATACAAATGGCCCATATGTTATGGGGGCTGAGGAGACTAGACTGGGTTAATTATTCCCATCTCATGTCTCTTCTAATTTCACTTGTTTATGTCTTTTGTCCTATTTTACTCCTTCCTCAAACCCTGCCTCTCTTCATCTCTGTGTGTTGCAGTTTTGCCTCTGAGAGATTTTATGAAACTAAAATATGCATCCTCTGTCCATGCAGCTCTGCAGGGTCAGCTGTGGTACTGGATCCTGCTGGGGAAAGCTGCCCTCCTCCTCTTCAGTTTGGCCTGCCTCGCTGTGAAATACAAGAGAGCATGAGAAGAAGAAGAAGATCTCTCCCCACAGCTGAGATTTGTTTTTAAAACATTATTCCATATTTTAATTCCTGCATTGCTTCTGTCCTCAAATGAAACATTTCTGGATGCCTCTATAGAGTTGATCTTCGTGCTTCCCTGGAGATTGTTAATGTTGGCTTTATTTGTGTTACATTACATTAATCAAACATGGAAATGGTTTTCAATTCACTCTTCACATCTGAGTGGTTTTGTTTCTTTTTGGTATAAATAAACTTGATGGTAATAGGGGATCAAATGATCAATTATTTGTATGTTTGTCATTGTATAATGGTATGTGACCATACTGCATAACATTAATAGCAAATCCCAATGCAGAGACAGCAAACAGAGTTTCTCAAAGTAGGTATAAATCATGTGGGAGTAAATGCTACATATATGTGCCCCCTTAGCCTGCCTATATATAGATCCTGTCTCCCTTTGTCTTGTTGCCAGTTCGTTTCGTCCCATGTGCCAGACAGCCAGCGTCAAGTCCATGTCTTTTCCTCAGGGTATCGTATTTGCTAAGAGCCGAGTTTTGGAATTTACTTTATCCTTTGCATTTATTGAAACTACCTTGGTTACCTTTTCCTCTTAAGAGTGTTTTTTTGTATACCTGTTACCTCTACGGAGTGATTTTCTGTTGTGCACATAGTGCCATTTCTTCAATAAAGACTGTCTTTTGTACTTTGTTTGTCGAATCGTGCTTTTGGGTTCATACTTGTTTGCCTAGTCGCAAGGGTGTAACTTTGGTTTGAGAAGTGGGGGGGACACAAAACAGGGGGTCCTCCGCAATGAAACATTGTTCTCGATTTAATTCTATTTCCTGCCTTTCTACAAATATATTAGGGACTATGGTGTTAACTAATCCAAGACAAATGTGTAGTGTATATAATGAGTGCGCAAACTTATCTAGTATCCTATCCATGTGAACCTGTTTTATTTGTGATGACCTCATATCCTCTAGGGGGGGTCCGGGGGCTTCACCCCCGGGAAGATTTTTTTCTTTAAATTTAAGTTAAAGGCATCAATCTGGTGCACAAATTAAGAGATTTATGGATACAGCTCTCAACACTCATATGAAACAGAACTGTATATATTTCAATACTCCAAAAACCATTAGAATATGCTCACAACCAATAATTGATATACTCCTCTCTCCTATCTTTATCTTACCTAGTCTGCATTCTTTCTTTTTATTTATGCATATTTTACTAATCACTCCCCTTTTAAACTGTGCTTTTTATTTTTTACTGACCTATAGCACACAGTGGAATGATTTATTAACTTATTTTGAACAACTATATTAAATAGATGGAAATATTTGTTTACATAGATGACCAAACCGTTTGAGACCCACTGAGATAACTTAGACTAAAGTTTTACAATCTAATCGCTCAGAGAGTCCTTTACCTCACCTAAACTCTGTGTGTGTGTCTCTCTCTCTCTCTCTCGTTTTCTGGGGAATCTGATGGCTGTCGTCCCTTCCTGGTGCAATGAGACCTACACTTTCAACACCAGCCTGCGGTGTTCCCAATGGAGCAGTCTAAGGTTGCTTTCCTGGTCTCCCACCTTACCGGGCGGGCGGCAGCATGGGCAACGGCCGAGTGGTCAAGGGACTCACATATTTGCGGTTCTCTTCGAATGTTCACTGACTCTTTAAGAAGGATTTTTGACAACACTTCTCCTGGCAGAGAGGCAGCCCGAGTTCTTTCCAAGCTTAAACAAGGTAATCACACTGTTGCAGACTATGCCATTGAATTCCGCACCATAGCCGCAGATAGCGGCTGGAACTCATTAGCTCTTTTTGATGCCTTCCTCAATGGACTCTCTGACCCTGTTAAGGATCAGTT
Organism: Dissostichus eleginoides; assembly: GCA_031216635.1. Lineage (NCBI taxonomy): Eukaryota > Metazoa > Chordata > Actinopteri > Perciformes > Nototheniidae > Dissostichus > Dissostichus eleginoides. Next base: position 30,594,425 of record CM062276.1, on the reverse strand, counting down.
GGCTCCACTAGACCTGTCTCCTGATCTAGACTCTGTAATTGCCATGGCTATCAGGATTGATAATCGACTTACTGAGAGAAGAAGGGAGAAAGTCAGAGCTGCTTCCACCAACGTCTACCACAGATGCCCCTTTCCATGGCCGGATTAACCATATGGGCAACCTGGGCAAGTGCCCAGGGGCCCTTGAGCAAAGGGGGCCCTCAGTGACAAGATGAAAAAAAAATTATTTTAATTTTTTTCCGGGCACAACCTCACTCATCATACATTGTTTTAAATGACACTCACTCTTCGCCATAAATAACACACAGCTTTTCTATAGGGTCAAATTCATATATTTTCTAAACCGTCTCTGTACTGTAGGTCTCACTATGTATGCGCTCAACTTTATTACCACGCGGCGGCGGTGTATAGCCGAATCACAGCCCCACCCTCACTCATTGTCACATGAGCAGAAAAAATGGATGGTCATGTTGGTTTGATTGGGTAAGCGTGGTGTTACTTGTTGGTACGTGGGTTGGGGGGGGGCCATGAGCACTCAGTGCCCAGGGGCCCTTGGAGGTACTAATCCGGCCTTGCCCCTTTCACACCAACGCGGTTCCCGTTCTAGTTCCGTGCTTGCGCTCTTCTGGTTCGGAACCGTCTTTTCTTTTCAGCCCTCGTTTTGTTCACACCGCCCAGAGCCCGACTGGTACTGCCGCGGCTGCGTCATGACGTCACCGTTTACGTCGCTGATTTTCTCCCCAACGGCGACAACAACAACAATGGGGGACTGCGTCGGGTCGATTATCGTGTTGCTTTTAATCATACGAAGCAAGATTAAATTAAATAACTACTTCTCAACCCTTATACTTTTCTCCAGAGTGCCGTGGTTCATTGTTTATTAATGTGTTTCAGCGGCATTTACCGACCGCTGCAGTGCTGCCCGCTGTTTGGCATCACAGCGCTGTTATGAAAGTTTCTTTGGTATAAAATGGGTGATGTTAGCATAGCAACCAAAGCTAAACTGACTATCTTGACTACTTGTTGCTATAGAGAGGCAAAGTCCCTCCCTTTCCGGGGGACCTCCATGGGACCTTATTTCGGAAAAATTATGTATTGAAGTCAATGGAGAGAGAAAAGTTATCTTTCGATCCCATTTGAATTGTGCCACGAATTACACATATGATGTTTGTCAATTTCAAAGATAATTTTTCAAGTAAAAAAAAAAATGTTTTGCCGTAAAACTGTGAAGTAACACTTTTTTTGTGTGAAACCGCTCAATGAACTACATCTCTGGTCTCGCACAACAACACGTCACCAAGATGGCCGTCACTACTGTCTTGCCAAAAAAGGGATTGACTACCCTCACTATCAACACAATGAAACACGTCCAGAAGAATGTCATGCAAAGCTGCCTGCCTGCCTGCCTTCCTTCGATTCTCCCTTAACGGCCTGATCTTTTTAATGTTCAATGTTAACCATTTGTGCAGATAGCATGAAGTAGAAAAGATCGCCGATGCTAATGTAGCGTTAGCATTTCTCCCCCGGGGGCATCCGGGCTTAAACGGTGTATTATAGAATGATCACACCGGTGTGACAGTACTCTTCAAAGGGTTCACGAAATATGACTACTACTCTTACTGTTTAACATTTTGGGTTACTTAATGTTACTTCATGTTAAGGCTAATAAAAATGACAAGGCTAAGGCTGTAATGCTAACTAACGTGCTCGCTACTAGCTAGGTAGCTAACTTGATCAAGCCACTCCTGGTCCTTTCATCAGACGGGAAGCGAAAGAACGAGCAAGACCCATTGCTGGTATGATTACAGCCTGGTACTTAGCACACAGGCATCTTGTTAAAGTTATCTTATCTTAGCTATCTCTTATATTTAGTGGAGGAAAATCCTCTCTATCCTATTGTGGCATAAGCCGTTTTCTACAGGCACATTTTGCCGGCATATTTTTCATTATGATTGTAGTTGTGATAGTCGGACATGGCAACCTGTGCAGCCCATGTATTGATTCCATCCGATACAATACAATACAATACAGCTTTATTTATAGAGCACTTTAAACCTCCAGAACAAAGTGCTGTACAGGCAAATAAAACAAAACAAAAACATACAAAAAGTAAACACAGCACAGATAGCTGCTATAATACAAAACAAAACGTCTGCCTGCTCTCCACAATGATCAATGACAGCGAACGGATGGTCAAAGTAAGGTACAAATAAACAGAATCACACTAAGCCTGGATAGTGTTGCCTGACTTTATAAAGTGTGTTTTTTTTACAAGTGTGTGGTTGCGTTCTGGTCACTTTGCTTAGCGCTACTGCTTGTTACAACTTTCATTTGCCGTACTCGCCATAAACTGTTGATTCCGCCCCCGCCTCCGACGTAGGCGTGACGTATGCGGTTCTTGCTTCTAGACCGACAATTTTTTGGAGCATGGTAAGAACCGGTTTTCGGGGAAAAGAGCCGGCTCCGCTGCGGTGTGAACTGGAAAAAACGGTGCTTATCAGGCTCTAGCTCCGAACCGGCCCTGGAACCGCGTTGGTGTGAAAGGGGCAAGAGGGCACTCCACCTCGCCTCCCTCATCTGAGAGATTCTTCCCTCGTCAAGCCCCACCGTCATCACAGAGGACTGCACCCCCCAGCTTATCGGAGGAACCCATGCAGCTGGGACGTGCCAATCTGTCAGCTGAGGAGCGGCGTCGCCGTCTTAGAGGGGCGGTGTTTTTACTGCGGTCAGCAAGGTCACATGCTCCCAGCCTGTCCACTAAAAGAGGAGGCTCACCAGGGAAGAGGAGGGCGCTGGTGAGCCGACTCTCTGCCTCTGGTTTCCCTCCTCGTGTCCTGACCAGCGCCCAGGTACATTTTGCTACTATAACATTAACTCAAGGGGTATTATTGATTTAGGGGCAGATGAGTGTCTGATGGACTGGGGGTTAGCTAATGAGTTAAAAGTCAAGACCGAACTGTTGACCCAGCCTCTACAGGCCAGCGCCTTGGATGGCAGATTGCTTTTCAAGATAACTCATAAGACTGAACCCTTAGAAATTGTCATTGATAATCATAGGGATCTCATATCCTTTCACCTTTTTAACTCAGCTCAACACCCCGTCATATTGGGTTTTCCCTGGTTGAGGATCTCAATCCAAACATTGACTGGCGTTCTGGGAAGATTAAAGGGTGGGGGGAGGAATGCACTACTGATTGTCTCAGACAGGGGGAAAAGATAGCTGTTGGAGGGGCTTCTTGGAATTGTGTCAGGACTGCGTCGCCAGACATTGACCAGAAACCTGAACCTCCAGACTTGAGATTGGTACCTACCTGCTATCATGACCTTGGGGAAGTGTTTAGCAAGGCTAAAGCCACGACTCTTCCTCCTCATAGACCTTATGATTGTGCCATTGATTTGATCCCAGGGGCGCCTATACCTAAGGGGAGACTTTACTCAATCTCTGGTCCTGAAAGAGATTCCATGAAAGAATACAGACGCTTCGCTCATCCTCCCCTGCGGGGGCGGGGTTTTTCTTTGTGGGGAAAAAGGACGGTTCTCTTAGGCCCTGTATTGACTATGCCCCGTTAAACAACATCACAGTCAAGAATACATACCCTCTTCCACTCATTGCGTCTGAGGAATGCTTATCATCTGGTCAGAATTCGTGAAGGTGATGAACACCCCCACAGATCTTTATGAGTATTTAGTTATGCCTTTTGGTCTCACCAATGCCCCTGCAGTCTTTCAAGCCCTTGTCAATGACGTTTTAAGAGACTGCTTGAATCGGTTTTTTTTTGTCTACCTCGACGACATTCTGATATACTCACCCGACACGGACTCCCACATCCATCATGTACGCCAGGTTCTCCAGCGACTTCTCAGGAAGCAGTTATTTGTCAAGGCTGAGAAATGTGATTTCCATGCCACTACTGTTTCATTCCTTGGTTTCATCATATCCCCCGGTCTTATTTAAATGGACCCTGCTAAGGTTAGTGCGGTAGCCAAGTGGAAGACTCCTGACAGCCGAAAGATGGTCCAGCAGTTTTTGGGTTTTGCTAACTTCTATCGAAGATTTATCAGAAACTTCAGCGCTATTGCGGCACCACTTCATGCTCTTACATCCCCTCAGGTGCTGTTTGTGTGGTTTACTCAGGCCGAGGAGGCTTTCACTCGGCTCAAAGGTATGTTCAACTCTGCCCCCATTCTACTGTCCCTGACCCAAGCCGTCAGTTTGTGGTGGAGGTGCTGTCCTCTCACAGAGGACCACGGTTCATATCACGGTTCTGGAAGGAGTTCTGTAACCTGATCGGAGCCACAGTCAGCCTCTCGTCCGGATACCATCCAGAGTCCAATGGCCAAACAGAACGCCTGAACCAGGAGTTGGAGACGTGCCTTCGCTGTTTGGTTGCTCAGAACCCTTCCTCCTGGAGCAGACACCTTACCTGGGTTGAATATGCCCGCAACTCGCTTCCCACCGCTGCTACCGGGTTAACCCCTTTCCAATGTGCCTATGGCTTCCAGCCACCTGTGTTCCCGGAGACTGAGAAGGAGGTCACGGTTCCCTCTGCCCACGCCCTGGTGAGGTGCTGCCGCCACATCTGGAGTGCCGCTCGTAAAGTACTTATGAGAAACTCTGAGCGAATGAAAAAAGCAGCAGATCAGAGGCGCCGACCAGCTCCCGTGTACAGCAGCTTCTACTGAAGGCTTCCGAGTAAATCGCCAGAACACCGACACCTCCTCATCACTCCACCGCTCCTAAGGTTTCTGCATATCATGTATGAGCCTGGCCAGAAGGTCTGGCCCTCGACGAAGGATCTTCCTCTTCACGTCGTCTCCCGAAAACTTGCACCTAGGTTTGTAGGTCCGTTCCCTGTGACAAAGGTTATTAATCCTGTGTCTGTCCGTTTGCGTCTTCCAAGGTCCCATGTGGGAAGACTGAAACCAGTGAAAGAAAGTGTATTGGTCCCCGCAGCCAAACCCCCTCCACCCTGATCGAGGGGCGGCCCGGTTTATGCAGTCAAGCGTCTGTTGGCGGTACGCAAGAGAGAAAGAGGCAGACAATTCCTCGTTGACTGGGAGGGCTATGGGCCTGAAGAACGCTCATGGGTTCCATCAAGTTTTGTTGTGGGTCAGGATCTCTTTGATGATTTCTACCGACGCCATCCACAAGTGCCTGGGCCGTTAGGAGCCGTCCCTAGAAGGGGGGGGTACTGTTGTGTCTCGTAAAATCTGTTAAGTTAATGTATTTAGTTCAGTCTTGTATCCTGTTTTATTTTGTAGTAACCTTTCCTTCTTGTTGCAGATCACCTCACTTCGTCCCTTTGTGTGTTTTCCCTCCACTGTGATTGTCAACTCCGCCCTAATTGTCTGCACCTGTGCCCCCTTAGCCTGCCTATATATAGATCCTGTCTCCCTTTGTCTTGTTGCCAGTTCGTTTCGTCCCATGTGCCAGACAGCCAGCGTCAAGTCCATGTCTTTTCCTCAGGGTATCGTATTTGCTAAGAGCCGAGTTTTGGAATTTACTTTATCCTTTGCATTTTTTAAACTACCTTGGTTACCTTTTCCTCGTAAGAGTGTTTTTTTGTTATCTACCTCTACCTCTACGGAGTGATTTTCTGTTGTGCACATAGTGCCATTTTTTCAGTAAAGACTTCCTTTTGTACTTTGTTTGTCGAGTCGTGCTTTTGGGTTCGTACTTGTTTGCCTAGTCGTGACAATATAGTATATATAATACTTATAATAGTATGATGAACTGCAAAAATATATACATTTAAAAAAAACACAAAGTACACAAATACATATTGTAAATGTCTTCCATGCATATTTTAATAACTTATTTTAAAAATAACTATCATAAACAATAAATCTAATCACATTTTTTAAGTAACAAAAGTAAAAGAGCCCTTGTATTCTCAAGAGAGAAACCTAAATTAAGTGTTAATCAGACTATAAAAGGAGAAAATACAAATCATTTTGTCAAGTTTTTGCCTTTTTTTTTTTGGCTCATTTTACATCTCTTATAGGGGTGGGTAATAGAGTGTGGACTGATGACCTAATTATTACTAAATTACTGGTAAAGGCCCTCAATACAAGTTATACTGTACTCTAAAAATACAAACATCGGGTCTGGGGCGCTGTCGAAACCTTTTTTAATGCTAGTTTAGGGCCAAACAGTCATAGAGGATGCGTCAGGGAATGCAACATGGAACATAAAGATGGCCCAAAAGATCCAGAACATCAGAAAGCTGGGGCCTCTTTTTAGTTTTAAATGAAAGGTGCTGGAATAAAGCCACCCTCAAATGATGTGGGTTTTATTCAGTGGAGATGCTGGCAGTATTCTTGGGTTTGCAGGAGAAACATCAAACAAGAAACACTTTTATCTGCTCTGATTCTGTTTCAGTTCTTGAGAGCCTAAGCCTGCTCTCAAGACATTTTATTGTCCCAGCGTCGTTTCCATCGACCTGACGGCCCAGCCGCTGAGCTCCACACGCCATCAGTCGGCTTCCGAAGAGGCTGGCTAGCTGAACAGCTAGCACCACCAGCGGGTCTCGCGCTGAGGGCTGCCGACCTAGCAGCAGGACCTCTACCCACACCATCGGAGTCCACGCCGAGGGCTGTTGGCCGAGCAGCGGAGATCCACACACCGCCGGCTGAAGCGCCGAGGGCTAGCGGCCTAGCAGCGGAGATTCTCGCACCACCGGACACCACCGGACACCACCGGACGAAGAGGACGATCCCTTCAGAAGAGGCCGGCTAGCTGAACAGCTAGCTCTGCCGGCGGGTCTCTGTGGTCTCGCGCTGACGGCTGCTGGCCTAGCAGCAGGACCAACATCCACACCATCGGAGGACTGGGGGCCCGCACCGAGGGCTAAAAGCACAGCAGCGGAGAACCATGCATCACCGGCTGGCTGCACACAAGGCGGGCTAGCAAAACAGCTAGCTCGGCCGGAGGATCTCTGTGGGCTCGCGCCGGCGGCTGCTGGCCTAGCATCTGGACCAACATCCACACCATCGGAGGACTACGGGACCGCGCCGATGGCTAGCAGCCTAACGGCAGAAATCCATAAAACACCAGCTAGCTTTGACTGCTCCACTGTCAACAACGGCACCAAGGTAAAGCCTAGAAATCCTGTATTTAAAAAACACCGTTGCACAAAAATGTTTCAAACAGTGAATCAAGCTAAAATAGTGTGGTGCAAGCCGAAGGGACTATTCAGTGGACATTTAAATTTCCGCAGCATCTGCAATAAACATGAACAGCTAGAACATCTCCTCCTTGAGTCCAATATTGACTGTTTGGGAATATCTGAATCTTGGCTAAAACAGTCGTCACCATCCACTCTTGTATCTATGTCAGGATATAATGTGTTTAGGAAGGACATACTGAAGGGAAAAGGAGGGGGTGTGTTGCTTTATGTGAGGAATACCTTTACTTGTAGGGAGATTGCACTCCCAGCTAATATTGAATTTGATTGTGTTGGTGTGGAAATCAACTATCTGAGGAAATGTCCCTCACCATGATTTGCCTGTATCGACCCCCACTAAGGTGGATTTCTATGACCAGGTAAAACTCCTGCTGAATTCCTGTGACTCCAACAAAGAGCTAATTATTGTAGGAGACTTTAATATCAACTGGAATGACAAACAAAATAGAAAGAGCTTAAAACGGATCATGGATAAACACAACTTAATACAACTAATGGATCAACCGACTAGAATAACCAAAACCTCCAAGACTATGATAGATTTAATATTTACTAACAAAGCTGACAGAATAGTTAAAACAAACAACTTCCTGACTGGTCTTTCTGACCATAATCTTGTTCTTTTTGCCAGGAAACTCACAAAAAAAAGGTTCATGGCCACAGCTAAAACCCCTGCCTTCGGTTCACACTTCATCCCCAAAAACCTGCAACAACGTTTTATGGAGGCAGTGAAAATGATTAATTGGGGGGACACCCTCTCCTCTGAAGACATTGGTGAAAACAGTCATCTGTTTATATCTAAAATTAACGATGCAATGTTTTCCTTCTCAAGGAGAGGGTGCCTTAGGGACAGGAAGGAACATCATCTTCCCTGGCTGAATCTACAGTGCAGGAATCTCATGAAATCTAGAGACCGACTACTAAAGCAGAGCTTGAAATCCGGACTATCCACTGACAGACAGAAATTCACTCATGCTCGTAACAAGGTAACACAAACAATAAGACAGGCCAAAGCAAACTTCTTCATCAACATAATTGAAGGTGCGAAAGGTAACAGTAAAAACGTTTGGCAAATCTTAAATAAACTATTAGGTAAACATACCAAACAGGAAAATAATGTATTAGAATTAAAAATCAATGATGCCCTGATAAAAGACCCTGCAGTGTTGGCCAACTCTCTAAATGAGTATTTCATAAATAGTGCTCTGGACAATACAAAGCTCTTCCCGCCATCTGAGGTCTCACCTAGCCCGATTGTGGATACACACCCCGTTTTTGACCTGGAGGAAATCACAGAGGTTGAGGTAAAACATATAATCTTAGGGTTAAGAGGTTCTAAGGCTAGGGATGCAGATGATTTAGACACCAACTTTATAAAAACACATATCGACGGTCTAATAAAACCAATTAGTATGCTAGTAAATCTATCTATTAGCACGAGGGAAGTTCCATCATCCTGGAAGGTGGCCACGGCGACACCGATTTTTAAATCTGGGGATAAGGCAATAATGTCCAGTTACAGACCAATCAGCATCCTCCCCTGTGTCTCTAAGGTAGCTGAGAAATGGGTGTCAAAACTAATCACCAAACATTTAGACAAAGGTTTCGCTCCACTCCACCCAATGCAGTTTGGTTTTCGTGCTCACCACTCCACTGAGACAGCTAACTGTGTCTTTGTGGAAAAGGTTAAATGTATGTTGGACACGAGCCCATATGTAGGTGCTGTCTTCCTTGATCTCAGGAAGGCTTTTGACTGTTGACCACCAAGTGCTCCTTACAAAGCTGACGTATTTCAATTTTTCGGCAGATTCAATACAGTGGGTTAAGTCTTACTTATCGAACAGAAAACAGTGTGTTTTGGTCAACGGAGCCAAATCCCCCTACCTTGTGAACCCTGTTGGGGTTCCACAAGGTTCCATTCTTGGACCATTACTGTTTTCTCTGTACATTAATGACTTGCCTAATGTATGTCCTGAGTTGAATGTGCAAATGTATGCCGATGATGCGGTCATCTTTGTACACGGGAAGAACACTGAAATGATCTCATCCTGTCTCTCAAATGCTTTGGACGAGGTTCAACACTGGCTGAACAACATTTGCTTACAGTTAAAGGCAAAAAAAACAGTATGCATGATGTTCAGTAAACGACCAGTCAAAATCGAAGGATCCAATGTGTTTTTAAACGGAGCAGAAATAGAACTAGTCCCCCACTTCAAGTATCTTGGAGTCATACTGGACTGTGGAACTTGACTTTTAAGAAACATATCAAGAAAGTATCCAATACCATTAAATTCAACTTGCAACATTTTAAACAAATCAGACCTTTCTTAACTGTCAATGCTGCAAAGTCATACCTCCACTGTATGATTCTGTCCCACATTGAATACTGTTTGACAAACTGGTCGTTTGCTTGTGCCACAAACCTGAAACCCATAGAACAGCTGTACAAGAGAGCTATCAAGGTGTTTGACAGAAAGCCAAATTCATATCACCACTGTACCATCCTTGAAAAACACAATTTCTTGAGTTTCGACAATTTTAAGTCTTTTAAAAGTATGTGTTTTTTTTATAAATGTTTACATGGACTGGCCCCCCCCTCCCTTAGGGGAATTCATCCACAAAAAACACACTGGACGCTGCACTAGGTCAGAAACCAGAGGAGACTGTATATATCACTTTATATATCATAGCTGCTACATTGTACTGCCATGTGGTAAATACTTGTATGCTGCTCATGCTCTTTCTGCATATCATGTACTAATTTTTGCTATGTGTATAAATGTCATGTTCTTAAATGTTGTATGTGAGGGACTACGGGTGGAAATGAGCTCAAAGCTAAAATCCGGCATGTTTACGTTTTAAAGCATTATTTGTTTTAAATGTTCATCAATGTGCACTGTCCCTCTTCAAATAAACGATTAAATGAAAAAAATAAATAAATGAAATTAAGGGATGCACAGTTTATGTATTGTTCAATAATGGAACCTTTATTTTATTATGTATTATTCTTCTACTGAAAATGAAAGCTGATAAATAATCGATAAAAAGACAGATTTTTGTGATGTTCTTAACAAGCACTGTGTCTACTCACTCTGTCAGAGGTGGCATCATGCACATTTGTTGCTCAGCCGCTTTCACACTGTCACTACCCGATCTGCACCCCTGCCCGATCTGCACTGCGCATGTGCGAGATGGTCCGCCATATTGGACAACTCCATACGGCAACTCAAATAGGACATTTGACGTCTAGACGGCTGCCCGATTTGCATCGTGCATGCGCAAGTCATAAACGTCTCAAATATCTATACAAAAATCTTTTGTTATTTTATTTTATTTGAAATAAAATGAAGGACATTCACAGTTAATGTAATTAGATATAAATTATGAATGCCATACATATTGCATACATTCAGTCAATATTTCTTCAGTATGAATGATAGCTGTCTAGCAGAAGTTAAATCCATTTCTAACTTATTCTGACAATGTACTTAACCCAATAAAATGACCCAATAAAAGGAGTTGTTAAATAATAGTGAAGTCACGTTGTTATAAAAATAACTCATCTCTCTCGTTCAGATTAATATTGTCGGTTTTTTTAGTGTTCTTTTTCTGTTTTGCCAAATGCCACTGTGTCAAGTGTCCTATTAGAGTTGCCGTATGTAGTTGTCAAATATGGCGGACCATCTCGCACATGCGCAGTGCAGATCGGGCTAGTCCCACCTCTCTAGCAGGCACTAAAAATGGGGGTAAAAGTTCTCGGAACTAAGTACTGTTTTTGGTGTGAACGCAAAATTCCAGGCACTAACGGAACTAAACGGGAAAAGTACGGGGAAAAGTACTCCGGTGAGAAGGCGCCTTTTGATCGGCCAATAAACAACACTTTATTTAAACATTTTGGATTTTTAATAGGATAACCCTTGGACATTATATTTTAAAATGCACACAATAATGATAATAGGAAAGCGTCCAGCTGGTTTATGTGGGCTTTTCAGGATGAGGTTGATCATGTAATCGCAAGAAATTAAAAAAGAAAGTCAAAGAATGCAAGATGATCTGAAGACGGCTGGAATTGTACTCTTGATAATGAAACCGCAGGCTTATCATCAGATTACTCGATTTCTCCTGGGGGAAATTGGGTTTATGTAACAGTTGCTACTTTTAAGAATGAAATAGAATAAAGGATATACATTTTTTTAATACAAATGTATATAAACATAAGAAGTTAGTCAAATGTCTAATAATAAAATAAATTACAATACAATACAAGTATTTATGTAAACATAAAATCAATTAAGCAATAATGTGCACATTGTGCTACAATATCAAAATTCAAAGTTAACTTTATTGACAATCTTGTGTTTGTGTGATACAGACAAGGAGATTAAAATGCTGTTTCTCACAATCCAGAGGAATACAATTAAAATATATTAAAAATATATACACATATGTATATATACAGTACATACATACACACCTGTACACCCAATTATGTTTATATATTCATATAATATATATATATATATATATACACATACATAATCAAACATAGACAATGACATATACAGTTTAGAAAGAAAAGGAAAGAAGAAGAAGAATAGAAACGCTCAAAAGATAAAGGTATGCACCTGTAACATCTCATTTATTTAGTTTGGCTTTATTAAGCTGTCATTAAATTATGCCGGTAACCTTAACTCCAATGCTGCTTGTTAGCTGCCTGTGTTTCGTTGTCAGTACAGCAACTAACATTGGAATAATTTCAAACCGTCTTACTTCAGAACGATAATATGTAGCCCTGCAATAAAAACGTTATAAACAACCACTATAACCGTTATTGATTTAGTCTCCTTCATTTAGCAAACACCTCAAAGGTAATTGTACTGACAAGTCCTTTGTTTAATTTTCAATACTGGAGTCTTAATTAAAAGACGTCTGTAATATAGGCCTACAGTACTGATATGTTGTAGCCCATCTTTTGTGAGATATGTTATGCCAAAGAAGAATTAGTGTAGGAAGTTGTGTTATTGTTCTAACAGTTCCTATTCTGAAAAAGTAATAGGCCTACATTGTGCGTACTGAAATTAAAGCTTTATTTAACTGCATCAAAGAATGCGAGGAAGGTCAGACTTTAGTGGGCAGTTTGGGAGTTTAACTTTAACTAATTCTGTAAATAAGTTATTTAACGTGTGTTCTGTTCGGTTTGTGTGTTGAAAGATTTGTGCAATTTAGTATTTTCATTCTATAGTTTATAGGTCTTTTTATTTATTAATGTATGTTTCCTACTACTTTTTATATTCATGTTTATTTTGTGATATTGTTATTTAATTTGTGTAGTTATGTTTATTGTACATAATTGTTCTATTTGTGTTTTGGAGAGCAACCTTGGCTAGAACCGCCACTGGCTACTCTCCATTCATCCACCCATCCATCTTATCCACTCCGAGCAGAAGGTGGCGGTAATACACCAAATCTTTGGTGGCCAGCCGCCATTGAAATAAAAAACAGAAGAAGAAGAAAATCCAACATGGCGCCGCCCTGCTGCAGCATTTACAGGCAATGACTTATGTCAGAATTACAGCTTACATCTTAAAAACTCTGTAGAAATTACATTAGGCGCCAATATGTTTCCGGAAACGGCTCAGTGTTTGAAAGCGGCGGCTCCGCTGTTCTCTCAAACCGTTCTCCTGAAGGACTTGTCCCGGTTGTCCACACATGGAGGAGGCAGCCACCTTCAGGCCCGGAGACACCTCTCCATCAGCCGCTGTCTGACAGCCAAGGTCCGGCCTGTGCGCACACCCCGGGAGAGAGTGGAGATACCCGGGCTGGAGGCAATCACCTACGGGGAGAAGATGCACTATGTGCCAGGACTGTCCAAGCCTTTCCACCCGAAGTGGAAGAGGAGCTACAAGGACCCGGGTCACTACCGGTCCCCCCCGGCTCACGAGATGCCGCTGTTCAAAGACAGGTCGTGCTTTGTGTTCAACCAGAGGACCAGCGCTCTGGAGGGTAGGATCCTCACTTCATTACTGTATTACACAAGACGTACACTGTTGTGTGTACAAATAAGCAGAGGTGGAAGAAGTACTCTGATCTTGTACTTGAGTAAAAGTAGAAATACCAGAGTGTAGGAATACTCTGTAAGAAGTTATAGTCCAGCAATCAAAATGATACTCAAGTAAAAGTAAAAAAGAATTAGCGACTAAATAGTTAAAGTACCAAAAGTAGTCATTGTGCAGGTCCATGTCAGAATAATATATATGATATGTTTTATAATGATTGATCATTAAAGTGTTCTCAAAGCTGGTAAAGTTGCAGCTAGTTTGAATGACTTTGTATACTGCAGGGTAGCTTGTGAATTTACTCCAGGTGGAACTAAAGTCTGATTTAACACTTGATTATGTTTCACATCATTCATCCACATCTGTAAAGTAACTAAAGGTATTAAATACATGTAGTGGAGTAAAAGTACACAATTAACCTCTGAATGTTAGGCGAATTGTGTAGAAGTACAAAGTCCCATCAAAATTGTACTTAAGTACAGTTTGAGTAAATGTACGTAGTTACTTTACATCACTGACATACATACATACATACATACATACATACAGGGTAGTTCAAGTGCTTTTTGGAGGATTATTAATATACAGAATTCTTTCATTTTTCAGAAATGTATTGCTTCACTGATAATAAAACATTTAATTAACTGCTAAATTACACAAAAACTCTTACTGAAAACATCCTCTTGTAGTCAGAATAAAAAAAACTAGTAATTGCATTTTGATAACATTTTAAATAATTGTAATAATACTTCAAAATGTCTCTTGAAATCCTCCTCTCTCTGTCTCAGGGGTGCTTCAGGCTCTGTGGTTGACCAAAACCAAACTGATCCCCAGTCTGCCGCCTCAGCTCCTCTCACTGTCAGAGAATCCTGCCAATCAGATCCCAGATCAGGATGAACGTGTGCAGAATGCCATCAAACACGCCCGCTTCTGGGACACCACAGAGGAGCGCCCCGGCAAAGAGAGATACAGGTAGTGTGTCAGGACAACGACGAACATTCAGCGATTTAATGTCTGGTCAAGTAGTACGTCAACAACTCTTAAGTACATGTTTGATGTACTGACACGGAATACAGCTTTTTGTATAATAACAAAGTATTTCAAAAATAACTATATACTTTTTTTGAATAGAAAATCTACAGCAAATGATTTTTTTGTTGGAAGCTGCAACTTTGGCCAAATTAATCCCAAATAAAACAACTACAAATATTTTTGATTAAAATCGCATTCCCTAATTTGTCCGAAATGCCATCTCTCAAAACTTTTCAAAAAGCCCTATTTACACATTAAGAAGTCATTATTTAAAATTCCCAGTAACTCCCCAATTTAAAATGGTGTAATCCGTCTGTGATTTACCAATTCTTTTTTTCAAAACAACATCATTTATGGACTTTAGACAAACCTATCCATAACCTTTTAGTCAATAATATTATTATTCTTTGTACATTTTATATCCATAAATCCAAATGTATCAAAGCAAACCCCAAATCCTACGCAATATTTTGAAAACGTATCATTGTCTATCTATTTTGCCCCCTTGCTTTTTATTATCTATTTGTGCTACTAAATATTTGTATGACATTTATCTTCACCTTGAACACCAACCAGAAGATTGTTGCTCTCACACTTTGTATGAATGAGCTTCAGCGCTCAGTCTGGCAGCCGTAGAGCGAGAAGAACGATCCCAAACGGAGATAGAAGTCCACCCGGCTGATCCGCTCAAACAGATGATCTCTAGGTCTTTGTGAAGATAGTTCCTGTCTGAAGGACACAGCCAAATTCAAGCTTCTGTCCATTTTCTACAGTGACTTTATCAGTTTCTTTCTGAATATTTGAAATATTATCATCTCGAAGCGCTCACCAAATAAGTCGAGCTCTGGAAAAAACACGCTGCTGGGCTCAGAAAAAGGGGCTATGTGAACACAGGCCCTGAGTTGGTAACTAACAGTTAGTCACTAACTCAGGGGTTCACATGATGAAAACAATAACTTGTTCATTTTAAAACTGTCAATCCTGCACAACCCTCTGAATTTTACCCATCGTACTCAGAGCTACCTCTTTTAATTTCTGCACATATTTGATTTTATTCTATTTAATTTTTTTATATTTTGTCATATTAAACTGTACATAGTTTGTTGGTATATCTCTATTACATGTACATATTTCTCTTTATTTCAATGCTATAATAGTTTTTGTATAGATTTTTATAATGGTTTTATTTTTTTGTCCTTTTCTTCCGATTGATCCTCTTTCACTGTGTTTATGTTTGCACCATATACAACAAGGCAACTTGTGTAAGCCTCCCTGGCAACAGACCTGATTCTGTTTCTGATTCTGAAGTGATATACCCTTGAATGAACCTCTGTAAGTGAACCATTGTGATAACCTTTGCTAATGATGATGGCTTTAGAGTCTGTGGTACACATCTATTTTTTTTGAAACACCGGTACTTTTACCATCCTTATTTTCACGAGGTCATCACTCTACTCTCTCTCAATGTGTTTGTGTTCGTCTCCTAGCAACACGATGATGGTCAACCTGCTCCACCTGTGTGCGACTCTGCAGAGCAGCCACCCAGCCATTGGACGGAGGATCCAAGCTGAGAAATGCTCACTGGCAACTACATGGAAAAGAGGTAAAACGCCCTCTACTTAAAGGTACTGTGGAGGTTTTGATCACCACTAGTGGTATGGAACAATCCTTTTGAAAGTGTCTCCTGTTTTCTTTTTGTATATCCAGGGTGTCCGCGGGGTCTTAAAAAGTATTAAAAGTTGAGAAATCAATTTAGCGAAAATGAAGGCTATTAAAAAGTATTAAATGGCATTTTCCAAGGTATTACATTTTGTAGCTTGTTTTCAATAAGTATATAACTTGTCCAAAGAGGTTGTATTCTACAGTCTGCCTGAATGTAATCATTGCGTAGGTGTGTAGTGATTCTGTGTAGTTTATTTATGGCATCCCGTTGGGTTTGACGTCATCTGAACAGGACATCGCACGCTCACTGCTTGATAGCTCGTGAAGGTCCGTTTACGCCGGTTGTTAAACAACATCGTTATGGGGAAATGCAAGTTTGCGTCCAAATGGTTGGAAGATAAGGAGGAAGGACAATCAATACTGTATATAGTCAATGTGAGGTAAAGTGTGTCGCCAATGTAACTGGTTAAAACTCCAAGTGGCGATGAGGTCTTAAAATGTATGGAAAGGGTCTTAAAAAAGGTCTTAAAAGGTACTAAATTTGACTTCAGGATTCCTGCATATACCCTGATATCCTTATCATTCTCGTGGGCATGCAGTTAAACAATACACATTCTTGAGCATTTAACGTAATTTCGGTTCGGCAGCAATGCACCAACTCAAGCACTGAAGAAGAAAAGTGCTTTATAGTTTATAAAGAACGCACGATTTAAAGGGGACCTATCATGCTATATTTAAATAATATATAAGGTGTGTATATATATATATATAAGGTATATTAATACGTTTTAATTTTCAAAATACGAAACAGATCATGCATTTTAGCCATGCCTCATTTTGCCTCACTCCAGCTCTGTCTTTGCAAGGTCTGATTCAGCTGACCACGCCCCCATGCGGAAGAGGGGGGCGTGACAGGGCCCCGGCACGAGCGTCATGTTATCATGCTTGCTGTGATTACGAGTGGAGAGTCAACATGGCCCAACCTCTCATTCCCCTGATTGGTGGAGAGTTGACCAATCAGGCGGAGTGCACCTACATTACGTCAAAAAGGTGCAAATAAAAAATCCACCTGTATCAAATCCGTTGCAGCCCCGTTTTTAGAGATTTGGGTATGGAGGAAAAGAGAGAGGGTTGTGTTTTCTGACACTTTGTGAGTTCCCTGGAACACCGGGGACACATATGTATGTATAAAAGACATCACAAAGTGCATTTTGCATGATAGGTCCCCTTTAAACCATTTGAGAGTATGGAATATTTTTGACAGGATAAGTGGAAACACTGGCCAGTTGGTTGTGCTCAGAGGATCACTAAAGTCATTGTGGTTCATTCTGTGAGGACCATTTGTATATATGTACAAAGTACGAAGGCAAACCATCCAAAAGTAGTTGTAACATATCAGTCTTTATCAAATCTGAATCAGAATGTCTTTATAGGTCCAGCAGCGGAGACATTTTCAGTTACAGCAAAAGTGGCATAGCGGATAAAAAAGTAATAATAAAGAGTAAGCAAACTAATGAAATATAGAGAAATAAAAGCACACATTAGTAAAATAATAAAATTGAAGACAAATAATTACGTAACCATGGCTAAAAAGTAGCAGCAATTAAAAAAAAACAAAAAACAAGTGACATAAGTTACATATTAAGGTGTGAAGACATGAATACAAATGTTGGGACGTTTACAAAAATATCTGGTTTACATAAAAGTGATTATTGCACAGTACAATTGCAAAAAGGTAAACCAACAGAGAGACGGACCAATCTTGCAATCCTGGGGACAGTAAATAAGTATAACAAGTTGATCAATGCTCTTAGAGAGTGCACTCAAGCCAAATGCTCTTTCTCTCGGTGTAAACAAAATATAAAAAATAATGTGTGTATTCCCATGCAATTCAGATACACTACAGAATGTCATTGGGTCTTATTGGCCTGCTCTTCACCCTTCCAGCAAGTTTAATAATTGGGCCAGTAGTTTTTCACAATCCAACAAACATGGCAGAGGAAATCAATCTGAACATACTGAATGCATTCTGCAACAGCTTTTATTTTCATTCCATGTTGTTCACCACCAGGAGAGGACCTGTTCCAGATTAGAGGTCAGAATGGTTTGTTGCACACCTGCATGGATCCTCTCCCAGAGGTTTCTGGGAAACAGGAAGTGAGCGACACGGCAGATCATGTGCTGGAAACGTTCTATCCTGTCTCCCCCACCATCAACCTGCAGAAGGTGAACGTGTACAAGGAGGAGATTAACTGCTCAGGTGAGGAACATGTTACAGAACATTAGTGAGCTGTTTTTCGGTTTTCCCTGAGACTGAGTATAGCATAAGGAGTGTCACCTAATAAAATGACCTCTCTGTTATCCTATCAGGCTTCAGGGATGACTACCCGTACCCCCATGCCCACACACTTTTCTTTCTGGAGGGAGCTGATGCTAACTGTAAGCTGCGTCCGGATCAGTTCAGAGCCAAGATGTTGATGTTTACCTTTGGCAACGCTCTGGTCCGTGCACAGAAACTGTATGGGGTAAGGATATACACTTTATCACTTTTACTACGATGTCATGAAGTACTGCAGTGTATTTTTGTAGTCCAACCCTGAAGTTAAGATCGTAGGCAAAAAGCAATGGGATATCTTTTTGAAATATTGCAGAAATTAAGCTTTTTTTGAAAACAACCTTTTATGATACTTACACATTTTGCTCGATAATCTTCACATATTAACACCGCTTTGTGATGTTTGAAATGTAAAAGGCAATCTCCAGAAGTAAGAAGCTAACGTTAGGCTATAAACCAACTACATCATGGTCACATGTCTTCATGTCCCCACCGCTAAGCTAAAGGAGGCTAATGTTCATCATGATGACGTTTAGTAGTCTCATTTAATCACTTTTTATCAACGGCTGTTAATATGAACTATAGAAGCTTCAGACATTAACTAGGCGTATTACTGATGTGTTTTATGTCGTAGAACCAAACATGAAAATCTCTTCCGCCTATGTTAACCACAGACCTTACATAAAGCAGTTAACCAAAATATATATAAAACATATTTCCGGGTTTTTCAAAACGTCCCCGCTGCGAGACGAATAAAGTATATTTGATATAGAATTAAGTAGTCATTCCTTCATCACTGTATTACATAAAAGCAAATATGTAGAAATTGTCTGTGTCTATATGCAGAAAGGTCTCCTGTTTAACCAGATGCTGATCTGCATTCTCAAACTTCATATTTATCATTCTGTCTCTTTTTCTCTGCCTGTGTGTGTGTGTGTGTTTTGTGTTGTGTGTGTGTCAGCCCCAGCGTGTATTAGATCGTCCGGTAACCGTACAGGCAGTGGGGACCAACGGCAGAATCTTCCAGTTTATGGTTTTCCAGCTCAACACCACGGATCTCTCAGGAGACGACGGCATCAAGAACCAGGTGCTCCATTAACAATAAATCCATATCATTGTGATGTTTTACTGTATTACTGTAAATCAGGGGGGTCCACACTGAGGGCCACATACAGAAAAATATACAAAAGGATGGGCCGCTCACTTGAGGTGAGGTATATTGCCTCATATGTTAAGTTAAGTTATAGGATAGCAAAATCAATCAAATGTAGGTAAATTATGCTCCAAATTTTAATATACTTTTGGAAAAAAAACAGCCTACATCCCAGCTCTCCATAGGGTTTCATTTATTTTCTTACAAAAGTGTTAGCAGCTCGTTCCTTAAAACAGAAGCCTCAGATTGATTATAATAAGGGAAAATTATTTTAAAAAGCTTGTTATGCAAATGCATTTCTTTATCAACTAAGATTGGTTAGAAAAAGTTTTCAACTTTAATTGAATGAATGTCTACATATATATTTAGGACGTACAATAAAGAAAAACACAAGTTTCAGCTGTGGGCCATATTCCAATTCGATTATACTTTTTTAATTAGCTGAGGGCCAATTCAAAATGGACAACAGGCTGCATTTGGCCCCCGGGCCATAGTTTGGATACCCCTGCTGTATATTATGCTGTAAATACAAAAGCAAAGAGCTTTCCAAAAGGGCTTCACAATTTGAAGAAAATAGCTAATTGCGATTATTTTGACTTATAGTGTAATTTAGATATGATCGGCAGTATTAGAGGAAATTAAAAATGTTGAAACATTCTTGAAAAATATATTAAGTTGAATAGGATCTTTAACAAACATGGATTTTTTTTATTAAGATTGTTTGTAGGCCTGGACTTCTCTTCAGCTCTACAATAGTTCTGACTCTGGGGACAGAAAGCTGACCAGTCCCTGAAGACCTGAGAGTTCTGGATGGTTCATAATTTAGCAGGAGGTCAGAAATGTATTCAGGGCCTAAACCATTCAAAGCTTTATAAACCAGCAGCAATATTTTGAAATCTATTCTTTGACACACAGGAAGCCAGTGTAAAGACTTCAGAACAGGAGTGATGTGATCCACTTTCTTAGTGTTAGTGAGGAACCAGTGTAAAGACTTCAGAACAGGAGTGATGTGATCCACTTTCTTAGTGTTAGTGAGGAACCAGTGTAAAGACTTCAGAACAGGAGTGATGTGATCCACTTTCTTAGTGTAGTGAGGACTCGAGCAGCAGCGTTCTGAATCAGCTGCAGCTTTCTAATAGATTTTTAGTGAGACCTGTAAAGACACCATTACAGTAGTCAGTCTACTGAAGATAAAAGCATGGACAAGTTTTTCCAAATCCTGCTGTGACATTAGTCTTTTAATCCTAGATATGTTCTTTAGGTGATAGTAGGCTGATTTAGTAACTGTTTTAATGTGACTGTTGAAACTCAGGTCAGAGTCCATGACTACACCTAGATTTCTGGCTCTATCTGTTGTTTTGAACATTGCAGACTGAAGCTCAGCGCTAACTTTTATACGTTCTGCCTTGGCTCCAAAAACCATTACCTCAGTTTTATCTTTGTTTAATTGGAGAAAGTTCTGACACATCCAGTCATTGATTTGTTCAATGCACTTACTCAGTGTTTGAATTGGAGCATAGTCTCCTGGTGAAATGGTTATGTAAATTGTGTGTCATCCGCATAGCTATGGTAACTTATTTTGTTGTTTTTCATTATCTGAGCCAGTGGTAGCATGTAGATGTTAAAGAGAAGAGGCCCCAAGATGGAGCCTTGAGGTACCCCACATGTCATATTTGTCAACTCAGATGTGTATTTACCTATAGAAACAAAGTTGTTTCTGTCCTTTAAGTAGGATTCAAACCAATTTAGAACTGTTGCCGAAAGTCCCACCCAGTTTTCCAGTCGGTCTAGTAATATGTTGTGGTCAACAGTGTCAAACGCAGCACTGAGATCTAATAATACTAACACTGAAGTTCTGCCACTGTCTGTGTTTAAGTGGATGTCATTGAAGACCTTTACAAGAGCAGTCTCAGTGCTGTGGTTTGGACGAAAGCCTGACTGGAACACATCGAAACAGTTATTTAAATGCAAGAAATTACTCAACTGTTGAAAAACTACTTTTTCAATGATTTTACCTAGAAATGGCAGGTTTGATATGGGCCTGTAATTGTTCATTACTGAAGCATCTAGATTATTTTTTTTAAGAGCGGTTTAATGACTGCAGTTTTCAGGGCCTGTGGAAAAACACCTGAGTGAAGAGACTTGTTTACTATATGAAGTAGATCTGAGGCCATGCAATGAAAAACATTTTGAAAAATCCTGTTGGAATAATATCAAGGCAGCAGGAGGAGGATTTCAGAAGTTGAATAATGTCCTCTAGGTTTTTATCATTAATCTGATGGAATTGTGTCATGGTGTTTGAATTGATTTTAAGGACACAGGGACAACACATTTGCTGTACCTGATGCAGAGGCACTGACTGCTTGTCTGATTTTCTGAATGTTGTCAGTGAAGAAGGAGGCAAAGTCATTGCAGCCCTGGTGGATAGAAATTCAGAGGCTACTGACACTGGGGGGTTTGTTAGTCTGTCGACGGTAGCAAACAAGGCACGTGCGTTGTTTTTGTTTTTGGTAATGATGTCAGAAGAAAGACTGTCGTGCAATTTTCAATTCCAAATTATAAAGCCAAGTCTCTCTTTATAGATTTCAAAATGAACCTGGAGATTTGTTTTTCGCCACCTACGTTCAGCTTTTCGACACTCTCTTTTTTCTGTTTCACGGTCATGGCCTTTCTCCATGGAGATATTTTCTTGCCAGTCACTTCCTTTACCTTAGTTGGAGCAATGGCATCTATAACATTTTAATTTTTGAATTAAAATGATCTACTAGCTCATTTACTGAGATGTTAGCAGGGGCAAGTGTGGAAGAAAAATTCTGAGTAAACATTTCCCTAGTATTTTCAGTTAAATATCGCTTTGTGGTTACCTCTTTTTGAACATTTTTGTGAACAGAAATAGAGCTCTCAAAGAAAACACAGGAATGATCAGAGAGTGCAACATCAGTCACCACAACCTTAGAGATATTCAGACCCTTTGAGATAATTAAGTCCAGAGTGTGCCCCTTATTGTGCGTGGGCTCCGTCACATGCTGAGTCAGTCCATAGTTATCAAGAACACAAAACAGTTCTTTAGCCCCTCTGTCCTGGGGGTTGTCAACATGGATGTTAAAATCACCAACAATGACTAGACGGTCAAAGTCAATACACACTATAGACAGCAGTTCAGTAAAGTCATCAAAAAAGCTTGCACAGTATTTGGGTGGTCTATAGATATTTAGGAACAGAGCTCGAGAGGAGCATTTCAGCTGAAGGGCCACATATTCAAAAGAAGCAAAGTTCCCATAAGATGTCTTCCTGCATTGAAGGGAATCATTGAACAAAATAGCAACTCAACCTCCTTTCTTATGCATTCTTTCCTGACTCATAAAACTGAAGTTGGGAGGGGTTGATTCGATAAGAACAGCTGCACTGTTATTTTGTTCAATCCAAGTTTCCGTTAAAAACACAAAATCGAGATTGTGCTCAGTGATAAAATCATTGATTAAAAACGTTTTTCCTGCCAAAGACCTGACATTTAATAAAGCAGATAATCAGATTTTTTGTGACAAGCTGTGGCTGACATGGAATCTCTGCTAAATTTGATAAACTCACACAAACGTTTGAGCGCTTCCTGTTTCTAAGCTGATTCACCGCTCTCCATCTATTACCTATCAACACAGATATCGGCAAAGCTACTGGCGTCGTTGAGGGGCGGGGGTAAAGGCACTTTTCGTTAGATGTATAAAAAGAGTTTGCTGCTTTTTCTTTTTCTTTGTTGTCTGCTGGCTGTTTAAATGCTGTTTGCTACATGCAGGTGTGGCTGGATGAAGATGTTGAGCTCTATGATTTCGCAAAAGTCCGACCACTCATCAAAAGGAAGCAAGTGAAGGTAAGATCCTAATATCTCTGTCTGTCCATAACTGTGACCCAAGCTTAGAGTAACTTACAGCAAGTCACAAACATTGCAATTATTTAAATCAGTTTGGTCCAATGAGAGTCTGCATCATGACACAAAGAGAGATAAACCAAATAGAACTAGACAATCGAGGCTCATTTATTACTATATTCTATGATCTTAGAACAGGCCGAGTAGAGAGGAAGCTTGGCAGGGCCAAACCTATCATCTCCTTAAAAACTGAATGTGCTGTAATTGGATAATAGAATAATGACAGGAAAGAGCAGCAGAGCAAAGTTGATTCTGATTGGTTGCTGTGTGTCTCCCTGCAGGTACCAGCTGGTCTGGCAGGATACAAGCCAGAAGCATTCAGCAAGTTCCTGTCCCTGTACCTGCACGGGGCTGTGTAGGACCAGGCAGGCCTGTAGGTGTGTGTGTTTGTATGGACACTCTTAGCAGTGAGTCATATGTCAAGTGTGTGTGTTTGTATGTGTTACCACAAAAATCCTCCTTTCTCTTTCAAACATTCAATAATCTGGTTCACAACATTTTAACATTGTCTTTTTTTCACACTGACTCCATCCCTCTGTGACAGCTCAATCAATAAAATACTCTGAATATGTACTTCAGTGAGTTTTTATTCCTGCTCCCCTCTGTCAGACATGTTCCTGTCCCAAGCTTGGACAGGGAAGTGATGTTACAAGATATAGATAAATTATGGCAAATTGTGTGAAAAGTAATACAATTAAGAATTAATATCACCCAGGTCATAACACATATTTAGTGATGTAATGTTAATATGTTTTTTGTTTCAGTCTACAATAATAACATAAAACGAGAAGGTAAAAGACACAGGGTCTTCTCGTGGTCAGATGAATGTTGGGGTCTAAGGGCCACACTTTGCTATTGGGTCCCTTATGACCCCCCCCCATCTACCATTCTGTCTATATTGTGCCTGGTTATTAAAGATTTTGAACCAGAGTCACAAAATATTGCTTTAATTTTACATTTGAGTGGTGCAAAAATAAACAAATGGCCTACGCCCACTGACTGACTGTGGGTCTGTGAGGCTCTGAGGCAGCTGCCCACTACAGGTCATTCAGCCTGGGTCCACTGGCTGTTAGCACAAACTGTGTTCCATTGACGATATATAATCCATGACATCATTTTTTGTTATTTCCATGGGATTGCATGCTATAAAAGAAGCTACTAAAAGGTAACTTACAACATAAAACACTACCTGAGTTGTCCGCTTTTAGTTTTCTAGCTCTGATTTACTTTGATTTATATTGCCTTGTGTCAAATTCCCCAATGATACGCACCAAACTACCGGAAGTCAGTCGCTGTGCGTTTGGAGTTTGAATCTTGTGCATAGGTTTTTTGTTGTTTTGTAGTACTGATATGCATGTTCATTTATATGTTTTAGTTGGTGTGTTCTCATTTGTAGTAAAGCACTGCATAACGTTAATTAAATTACATTAAGCATCAGCATAAAGTTTGGACAACTCAGGACCCACATCATAAGTATTTAACTTTGGAATGGCTTCTTCTTCTAGAAACATATTAGTTCTCTAGCTCTAGTTCTGGGTATTAAACTGTTACAAATAGCATGTATTTCATGTATACCAATCAAACACTACATTTGAAAATGTGTCGTCTTAGTGAAGTCATTTTATCTTGAAAGGTATTACCGGAACAGCACGTTTATCCCCTAACGTCATCAACGTTCAGCTTGATTCTTCCACAGCTCGCTCTCAGGTTAGTAAAACACGTATTTGTTTACAGTCTTGTGAAGTGGGTTTATATGTCAAAGTCAAACTGCTTGAATGTCATTTTAATCCGTATTCGCTCAAGTAGCTAGCACTAGTTTTACTTATCAGATAACTTAAACGGGGTTATGTTTGGAATTTCGCTGTTGCAGAGCGGAGTCATGACTTGTGCGCAGTCACGTTACTTTGTCGTTATGAGAGTAGCAGGTCTCTGCAGGGCGCTGCTGTTATTCATGAAAATAACAGCAGTAGTTGTGAGGAGTATGTTCAGAATTATATTCAGACCTGTGTGCGGTCTAGTCACATCAACAGTTGGAGACAGAATGCGTGTATAAAGATAGAAGCGCAAACTTTTCAGAAAGGATATATTAACACTAACTGAGGAGCTGCTGCAATGCTGCGTTTACTGACGTTAAGGAACAAGGCCCATTTGTGATCCATGCCACATTACAGTAACATGCATAATGGAGATACTTGTACTTTACTTGAGTATTTTTACATTATGCTACTTTATACTTTTACTTCAATACATCTTGTAGGCAAATTATGTACCTTTTGCCTTTTATCAATCCTAAATATAAATTGATACACATTATTATACATTATTATAGGTTAAGCTACCCAGCAGTGTATAAAGTAATTCAAATTAACCCCACCTTTACCAAGTGCAACACCCGAATGCACCAATAATATATTATATAAGCAAATTAATACAATATTTGGCCAATTTGTAATTAAGTAAATCATCTTAACTTCTTCCACCTCTGGTAACATGTCAAAACAAAAAGTCTCTAAATATTTAGGCTTTCTGTGGGTTATAGTAGAAACTAGTAGAAGCATTCCGTTTTAAATGAATCATTTTACAGGAAGCTGTTGCTGTAAACCTCTTTATGTCGACATCGTTGACTGAGTGTGCAACCCTCATGTATTTACTCAACTCATGTGACCTGATATGTCATGGATTGAGGGCATTGTCTTTTAAAGCTTAGATCACATTTAATGTATAGATTGTGGTGTGGTATTTCCACAGATATACAAAGTTTAGAGAATGCTACTTTGTGTAAATTACTGTAAGTTCATTGGTTTTAAAAGTATCCTACATGTGTACAGTATTTAGCTGTATCACTGCATAAGTTCTGTCATGACACCTCAGTGGATCTATTCATCTGTCAAAGTGTTGGGAACTGACCTTAACTCACAACCAAGACTGCAGCTATTTGCTGTTAAGGACATCAGGCAATGTTTCCCCCTGATATACAATCAACTATGCAATCTTTTCAGCAAACAAGTAAGAACAAGTCCCAGTTGTAGGAGCTTCTCTGTGGTTTTCCCTCTCGCCCTTACAGACAGACAGGACACAGTCGTTCTATAGACGCAGAGCTGGCAGTTGGGTATTTGTCCCTCATGATGGATTATTGATCAGCTCTACCGGGCCCTGATTTTGTTTTATTAACGTTTCTTGTCGGAAAGTCAAACAATTCCATCAAAGCAAGAAATGTTTTCAAATATTAAAGAGGCCCTATTATGTTTTTGGGGGTTTCCTTTTCCTGTAGTGTGTTCTATAGGTTTTTGTGCATGTTAATGGTCTACAAAGACTAACATCCCTGTATTCCCTCCAGAGGGAGTTTCTCTCACACACACTTTTTTGAACATTAAAGCATGGAGACATGTCACAGCAGAGACACAAAATACTAATATGAACCTGGAAAGTAGGTATCTGTAGATACTTAGTCTTATAATTATTCCTATATTTTATACAAAAAGTTGTTATATATTGTTGTTATATATATTATGTTATATATCTGTTGTAATTATATATCTGTTGTAATTTATTGTCTTTTATTGTTATTGTAGTAATGTGTTTTTATTACATGTACAGCACTTTGGCTCGACCAAAAATCGCTTTTAAATGTGCTTTATAAATAAAACTTGATTTGATTTGATACAACTGCACAGTGAAGTTAGTCATCAACACACAGTAAAATATGCCAAATGTTTGGTTACCATTCCTATGGAAGCTCTTACTATTTCCCTCACCCAAGCAAAGGGCAGATACTCTGCAGCCTGACCCGGCCTTATATCTGCACAGCATGCCCTGTAAAGGCTAACTAAGGTGGCTGGCTCACCTGATTTGAGAGGCAACTTCATCTGAATGTCAAAATTCCAAAAACATCAATTTGACACGAAGGTCCCATGGAGATAACGTCTGGCCAGGGTAGCAGCCATACAAACTGACAACATATACAATATGATAAAGATGACACGAAAATGTTGCCCTCTCAGACTGATGAAGGCTTTCTTTAACGTCTTTGTCAGGGCTGCATTGTCTTATAATGTGTCCAGGCTGCTGCAGGCTGACATCTTGTCAGAACAGCTGGTAAATATTCAGATTTACAAATAAATGTGTTAAGGTTAAAACTTGTAGGACATTCCTTGCCATGTTTAGCAGCTAAAGATTCATGAGAGATTATTTACAGACAGTGCTAGTGTGTGCTATGACATTCAAACATGATGACTTTTAAAAACACAAACAATGTTCATTTCTTAATATCCTTTTGTGACAGCTTTAGATTCATCCTGAGTTTGTAAAAAAACAGTACATGAGTTATCAAAATGTGTACAAATTGATGCAGTGATATAAAATATTGGTATTGACGATTTTGGTGCTACTCTTATGACCTTCAATTTGAAAACTTCATTTTTATTTAAATGTATTCACAATCAGTAAACAGTACCAGCTAACTTTTTGATTTGATTTGGTCACTTTTTACCATGATGTACTTATCTGCTATTTGTTTTTTACTTTTTGTGTTTTTCTTCCTTTTCTTTTTTTACGTTTGCCTACTTTGTAATTTATTATTTAATTTTTTTAAATATGTAAGTCTATTCTCTTTACTTTATCGGCACCATACTTTTGCTGTTGTTATAATGTACACTTCCCCATTGCGGGACAGATATTTGGAATTCTGATTCTGTTTCTGAAACCCATCTCAACCTAAGAAACTCTTCTCCTCCACAGCCTTGAAGATGAGTTCCAGAGTGTCAGGTGATCTGGAGAAAGAGAAAGAGGAGGAGGAAGATGAGGAGGAGGAAGAAGAAGAAGAAGAGGAGGAAGAAGGAAGTGTCAACCCGACAGAGGTGAAAATGAGTCAGATAGTGATGCCCTGTCACAGCAACCACCGCCAGGAGCTGAGCGTGGGACAGCTGCTCAAATGGATCGACTCCAGCGCCTGCCTCTCTGGTGAGTGTGTGTGTGTGTGTGTGTGTGTGTGTGTGTGTGTGTGTGTGTGTGTGTGTGTGTGGTGAGCACGTTTAACTTTCATGCCAATAAAGCCCCTTTGAATTGAATGGAGAGAGATAGATTCAGTAATTATTAGTCATGTGGTTTGAGTTGAAATTATTTTCTTTTTTTGTGTCCACAGTCTGCGTAAGAACTGACTAGACATTTAGAACATGATCACATGTGTGTGTTTGATATGTGCAGCTGAAAGGCATGCTGGGTGTCCCTGCATCACTGCATCCATGGACGACATCCACTTTGAACATACCATCAGGTAACAGGCGGAGGTGGAAGAAGTATTACGATGCTTTACTTAAGTGAAAGTACTAAAATCAAACTGTAAAGAAAACTAGGTTACCAGCAGGGGCGTCGCCTGGACCTGAAAACATTTGGAGCTACAGTGGAATTTTCTACTGCTACACTCCCCACACGCACTGTTTGCACACACAAACAGCTCCTAATGTCCGTTAGTGCAGCTAGCTAACCAGATGCTAACAACACGGTCCCTGCTGGCACCGGTCCCTCTATTTCTCTCTATTTCTCTCTCTATTTTCTCTCTCTCTCTCTCTCTCTCTCTCTCTCTCTCTCTCTCTCTCTCTCTCTCTCTCTCTCTCTCTCTCTCTATCACACTAAATGCGCTATTGCCACACACACACAGAGCCGAGTTTGAATGACACAAGCACACGTTTATTTCCATGCAACTCTCTGATTGGTCTGGTGTCTTGCCTCTGTTGCATTCACTGAACACGGGAAATTACAGTCCTGCCGTCCTCTCTTGTGTCATGATGAGGTTCACGTAAAGCACAGTTAATGTATTACATTATTGAGGGAGAATTGTCCGTGGCTACAGAAAAAAGCCAGGCCAGGCGACGCCACTGGTTACCAGTAAAAGTCCTGAATTAAGTATAGTATTCAATTTCATAAAAGTAAGCAATGAATTAAAAAATGATTGTAAGGATTACATGTAAGTGTACCCAATGCAGAACAATCTAAAATAAATTACAAAAACACTCAAAACTATTATTTATCATTTTTTACATAATAATTACACATTTTGTCTGACTCTCTCAAAAAGATAATATTTTGTAAACTATTGGCTAGTTTAATTTATAACTTAACCTCCTATTTGATAAACTATCAATATATAATATTTTATAAACTCAAAACAATTATTAAACAGCTTTACATGCAAACATCTGAATTTGTAAAATAATTAAAGCTGTTAGATGGATGTAATGTTGTAAAAGGTACAATATTTCCCTTTCAATGGTGAAGAAAACACTCAAGTAAAGAACATGTACCTCTAATTTAAACTAAGTTACAATACTTGAGTAAATGTACTCCGTTACATTCCACCACTGGTAACAGGAAGTGTGTGTTCAGATTGCTTGTGTGCATGTGTGTTTGTCTGTATATTATAAATACAGTCCCCCTTTATCTCTGTGCAGTGTGGGTCAGGTGGTGAACATCAAGGCGAAGGTCAACAGAGCCTTCAACACCAGCATGGAGGTCAGAAAACGCATCACGCTTTGTAAACCAACATGAACAGAAATTGTAGTATAGAATCAGAATCAGAATCCCTTTATTCGTCCCACAGAGGGGAAATGTACGATTGTTACAGCAAAGAGCCAAAGGCAGCTTAATATCTTCATATGTCACTCAAGAAGCAAGCATAACAAAAATATTAAAGATAACAAACTAGAAATTACAAATTAGTTTGCAAGCAATATAGCAGCCAGATGAAAGTATAACAAGTTAGTAGTATAAATTGCACAGCTACTTACGGTAAATATATATTGGACATAAGTAGTATTGCACAACAGGGGTCCTGTTATCGTCTCTGCTGTTATGTGTGTGGGGGTCTACCAGGGTCCTCTGCAGGAGCGAAGGAAGGAAGAATAGCAGCATTATAAAGGTATGTGAACTATCAGCCAGTAGCTATAAAAACTCAAACTAAAAAGTATAAATTGCACATATATTGCACCTATTATACAGCACACAATAACATTTATTTTAAACTAAAATAATTCAATTTTGTTTAGAAATTCCTTGGATTCTTTAAAATTCCTTGGATTTGGGTTTTCCAAATTATAACAAAACATATGTTCTCACTTGCTGTGAATTATGAAATAGTAGCCTTACATTTTTAGGTGGCAGACTCTCATGAAAGTGACAGGCCTTTACTATTTATTTCTCTTATTCCCCTGTGTATGCAAAATCAAACCTTCCTCTATGTTTAGCTGTTTACAAATTCAGTACAATGTCCTTTTTCACAGAGCTAATGACATTAGTTACCATCAGCTAGCTTAGGAGTTTTACTGTCATTCTACAACATAGGGTTGCACAACTAACTGCCGTTTTAATATCCTGATACTACACAGGAACATAGCACTGACAGCCTGAGTCAGGTGGAATGACAGTACATACTTCTGAATTGCTTGCCAACTGTCAGCCTCTCAACAGGCCGGGGTGGGTATTGTAGAGGACAGTGGCGAGCCGTGACTTTTATACCTAGGCCCTCTGACCCCGACCCCTTCCCTCGAAAAAAAAATATCAAAACAACGGCCCGGGGTGCAAAACGCATCAATGAAAGCGACCCTCTACCACACAAAACAACACCTGTATATAACCCAATTTGTGTTCTTTGAAATTGAAAAGGACATTGCATTGTGTTTGTTACTTTCGTTGCAGTATGTCTTAAGTGTAATTTGGCTTGGCTTCCTATTTTGTATGGACATGCTTTTTTTTTGAAGGCGAGTTTACGCTGTTGACAGGAAGTTGTTGTTGCTATGGAAACAAGAAAAGCTTCACAGCGGGCGGAACTTGTCATAAAGTCTGCGATAATAAAACCCACCCATTTAGAGGGAAGATATGATTGGTCAATTGTACTGTCATTTGACATTACTCTCTCGTTCAGTTACTATAGAGAGGCGAAGTCCCTCCCTTTCCGGGGGACCTCCATGGGACCTTTTATTAAAAATAAAAATGTGTCGTAAAACTGTGAAGTAACACTTTTTTTTGTGTGAAACCGCTCAATGAACTACATCTCCCGTCTCGCACCACACACCAAGACGGCCGTCACGTTGGCACATTTCACTTCTTTCTTTCAGAATGAGGCGAAAAGTATTAAAAGAGGTGAAAATCACTACAAGTCTGGGCATGTTGAGAGCTGTACCTACACAAAAGGGGAGTTAGTCGGTTCCGTAAGAGCCAGCATGCGGGACCGGGATTCTGGGATTTGTAGTCTTTCTAGTTGCATATTTTTCATCGTCTTATATTTCAACAGTTTTACGACAAACTGTGACTTTTTTGACATGGAAATTATTTTTTAAGATTGACAAACATCATATGTGTAATTCGTGGCACAATTCAAACGGGATCGAAAGATAATCTTTGTCTCCCCATTGACTTCAATACATAATTTTTCCGAAATAAGGTCCCAAGGGGCGGAAGTAGAGGGGCGGGACTTCGCCTCTCTATAGCGGGCCCTCTGTGAATTTACAGCAGGACCGCCAATCAGCTCCTATCTTCACATAACTCGCAGAGACGGCTAAAGGAGCTTCTTTCATTTAACCCTTCACATTCAAACTGAATAAGCAGATTCAAAGGATTTATTTCTTTGGAAATGTTATTTTAAATACAATTAAATCAAGTTATTTTGGTAAAACTAATGAAAAATATAAAAAATTTTTTTTTTTAAATATATTAAAAAATATATTAAAAAGAAAAACATTTTTTTTAATGTTTTTAAATATTATTTTGTAGAATATCTTAGGCCCTCAGAGGGCCCTGATGGCTCGCCACTGGTAGAGGATTTATATATAAACTTGAACTGAAAGGCCTTGTCTAGCTCCAAGGTAACTGATTTCAGGTGTAGAAGTAGAATTATTCTGTTTCTGTGTCCTGCCAGGTGGACGTGCAGGTCAGCTGTGAGGATCTGTTCTCTGATCGGCACTGGAGGGTCTGTCACGCCTTTGCCACCTTTGTTACCCAGCGCTCAAACACAGGGAAAAAGGTAAGGCTATACCGTCGGGCTATAAACAAAGTCAACAACGGCCTCATGGCTGTGCAGCACCATCGCTAAGCTAAAGGGGCTAATGACATTAAGTATTATCATTTAGTCACTTGTTTCCAACCGCCATTTTTAGGACACATAGAAGCTCCAGAAATTCACCAGGGGTGTATTTACTGACACACAACACATACAAATATATTGTGTTAACCACATACCTTATTTCAGGCATCTAACCCAACATGTACAGTACCTACAAAAAGAAGTGGTAAAAAGCTGACTCCTTTCTGGGTTAAAGGACTCATTCCCGAACCACTCTTTACTAAATTCCTTTTTAATGACCCTCTTGGCTTTCAGGATTGTGTGTGATGTCGTCAGTGGAAACTTGCTACAATACTGACTACACTGTTCAAAATCATTATTGAAAAGCAAAATTCATGTTACACAGATTTTCACGTCATTTTTTTAAACTTTGAAATCAATCATGTCCTCCCAGGTGATCCTGAAGCCCGTGGTGCCTCACACTGAGAAGGAGCAGGTGGAGTACAGCGTGGCGGCTGAGAGACGCAGGGTCAGGATGCTACACGATGACATCATCAAAGATCTGCTCTCCCACGGGTCTGTCCTGCAGGGTAGGCTTGATGAACACAGCATAAGAACACATTAAGGGTAGCTGTTCCCCTGATAGAGATACTGCAGTGGGTTTAGACTTTGAAGGAGAATACGAGACTAAATACAGAGAACAGGATTTAAAAACCCTGAAGAAGGGAGGGAATATGTTTCAAATCATTTAGATTGTATCACATTCTGGAAACACTGGGCTTGCAATAAGGCATGCAAATCTATTTAGACACACCCCGCCCCGCTGCCAGAAATACTCACTTCCTCAACACAATGCACTACAGAGTGGTCAGCTGCAGATAAACTATGCATATCAGAGCGGATTTTAAAGAGCTACGTTGTTAGCGGAGAGTTCAGTGCTACAGACAGAGGAGGGAAGTTAGAAAGAATCATGATGAACACGGCAAACTGACGATCTTTGAAAAAAAAAAATAATAAGACAAACCATATCCTTTTAAATATTGCATTTTATTTAACGTATGTGTGATTTAATGTGTGTGTGTGTGTGTGTGTGTGTGTGTGTGTGTGTGTGTGTGTGTGTGTGTGTGTGTGTGTGTGTGTGTGTGTGTGTGTGTGTGTGTGTGTGTGTGTGTGTGTGTGTGTGTGTGTGTGTGTGTGTGTGTGTGTGTGTGTGTGTGTGTGTGTGTGTGTGTGTGTGTGTGTTAGCTGACAACACTGCAGTAGGTAATGCGGTGGCAGCAGAGAAGACCAAAGTGGAGAGTGTTGAGCTGGTCCTACCCCCCCATGCTAACCATCAGGTTATTTTTGTATTTATTGTCTGTTTGTTTGTTTGTGTATCTTTCTGTGTGCCTCTCATCTTTTACCGTCTGTTTTCTGGAAATGTATACTATTGTTGATGCTACTATAATCTGAAATTTGTTATATGTTTTTTTTGTCTTATTACCTTCAATATAACATTTTGGTTTGGTGCAATTGCGCAAAAATCTAATACAACCCAGGTTTATTGTTCTGAGTTTGTATCTTCATGTTATTTGCAGTATGGTAAGACACTTTGGATAAAAGTGTCTACTAGATGTTGTTCAAAGGATTTAATACCCCTTCCTCTATATTTCCTCAGTGCTTTGCCATTATAGTCTGTAGGCATAAGTTGACTGCATCATCATTTCATTTTCGGATGTGTAATTAGGTAGATATTTGTTTATATATAATTTGTAAGTCAATTTGATACTGCTTAAGTTTGTAGAGTATCATAATTCTCTTGTTTCATTTCATTATTATTATTATTATTTTTTGTATTATTGTTTTACACGTTCGAAATAAATCAAATCAAATCAAAAATCAAAATGTCTGTTTATCTAACTACCAGGTGAATACATTTGGAGGACAGATCATGGCCTGGATGGTGAATGTAGCTACAATTGCTGCCAGGTACACACACACACACACACACACACACACACACACACACACACACACACGCAAACTGAAGGATATAACCAGGGTTATAGGTTTCTCCTCCCCTCTCTCTGTGGTGCAGCCGTCTGTGTCAGGCTCACCCGACTCTGCGCACCATCGACATGTTCACCTTCAGAGGACCCTCTCAGGTGGGAGACAGGCTGCTCCTGAGGGCCATCGTCAACAACGCCTTCAAAAACAGGTATCACAATCCTACTGCAACATACAGAAGAGATCAGATGAGATTAATCTAGACTGATTTATGTAGAGAAAGTAGATCAACAGCTCAGTATTAAGATGTAGACTCTAAAGATGTGTGTCTCTGGTGCTGCAGCATGGAGGTGGGGGTGCGAGCAGAAGCCTACCATGAGGCGGGGCCCAACCGACACATTAACTCTGCCTTCATGACCTTCGAGGTGCTCGACGACCACAGGAAGCTCTGTACGTTACCACGGATACGACCCGAACCCCTGGTGAGTGAACTGCATTATAAGGTTTGACTAATAACATGACAAAAAACATCATCCCATTTGAATCGTCTAAATCATTAAGAAATAAAACAGGAAATTGAACTCAAAATAAACTGCTTCTGGGGCAACAGTAAGCAAATCTTACACAGGACAATATGTCCAGGCAAGAACGTTAACTTTGTGCATTTCTTTTGATGCATCCCGAGCTTTTTGGGATCATTTAATGCACATCATAACAACACAAAAACAATCAAGTACAAAGCAACTTAGAAGACAAAAGCTTGATGAGGTCATCGTCTAACGATGTCTTTGCGGTTATTTTAGGTCCGGCCTGCATTACACGGGGTTTGAAAGATGTATCGGCTTACAGCAAGGCAGAAAGGGTCTAAAAAAAGTCACACTTTATTGGTAAATGATGGGAATGTAGTAAATGTTGAGTTTGACCCATAATAGGGATAGAAGCCTCTAAAGTAAATTACCCCTTTTGACGATAATATGTCTAAAACACACAAAGCCTCTTTAATAAAAAACAATAGGCTCATGCCTACTTCGAGCCTAAATATGAAAGGAGGATGAGAAGATGGATAGAGGAATTTAGCTGTTAAATTAAAGAGAATTTGTCTTTCACTCACAGGAAGGGGAGAGGAGGTTTCAAGAGGCCATAGCCAGGAAGAAGATCAGACTGGACAGGTCAAATATTTGTGTTCCTGTTAAGAGCACATACTCTGACAGTGTTTGTAGAAATGTCTTCCTCTTATTTCTCTCTTCTTGTTGTTTCAGAAAGTACATCATTTCCCAGAAGCAGGGCGAGGTCCCTCTGTCTGTGCCCTGGGACCCCAGAAACCAGGTGAGTGATCAGAACCACTCAGGAGGATCAGCAACAAAGACATGTGCTGTGATCAGTTACACATGCAATACAGATCAACACACATGTACACAGCTGGAGATGAATGGGTGCTCAGAGAGAGAGAGGGCCAGAAACAGCACCAGCTTGCTGGCTGGACTTTGAGACGGCACAGCTTATTGTTTATTGACCTCCACTAACTGATCAACAACGTCACTACTGGTTCTATTTCGTATATGGCTCCGCCCTCTAAGGCTATCGCTATTGGGTAATCCCCTGCGCACACGCGCAGCACTGAAACACTTGTAGTCCACGCCCACCCGCAAGGTGGGCCCCACCCTCGGGCTCCCTTCCGGTATGAATAGGAAGGAGGCCCGACAATCTGCTCCCTCTTTTTCTTCAGCACCCCAACGTAATACTGAAGCACGAGAGAGATTCTGAGAGATGAGTGCCAATTGTGTCAGAGATTGTCCCTCATGTGGCTCCGGGTACATAATGAGCTACGACCAGCACACGTCATGCGAATCCTGCCTGGGGCCAGAGCACGCATACGCGGCTCTCAGCCAGCTGGTAGCATGCACCCACTTTGCCCGTCTCCCCTCGGCCGACAGGAAGCGCAGAGCGGACGCTCTCGCTGCTGCGGCCGAGGAGGACGATTGGCCCGTCCAGGCTTTCGAGCCTGTGGGCGGCAGCCTCATGTCCCTGGAGCCGAGTGCCGGGCAGGAGTCGGACGACTCCTTCCCCACCTCCCTCCACAGTTCACCGTGCGGTTCTCCCCTCCCTCCTCTCCCCCGGACGGGGGAGACAGAGTCTGAGCAGGGTGCCGACTGGACGGCAGAGCACGCAGTCCCCTTCTCCGTCATCACGGCGTTGCCGGCGATAGGCGGCATCCTGGGGGAACTGCCGGAGATCATAGCCAAGGCGGCCGCCTGCAGAGGTCTCCCCGTTCCCCTAGCTCAGGAGAGGTGTGCTCCGGACGACATGGCCGGAGTTTTTTCGCGGGTGCAGACGATCAAGAGTGATCCGATCTGGCCACGCTTTCCCGCCATCAGGAGGTACCAGGAGGGGGCGGCGGCGAACCCGAGGACCCTGAAGGCTCCGGTGGCCACATTTGCCACAGCAGGGCTCGTTGAAAAAACCTGCAGTTTTTAATCTATCGGTTAATAAACTGCGGAGTTCGCTAACTAAGCCAGCTGCCACCAATCGATTGATTAGTAGGCAGCAGGGCTCGCTGCAGAAGTCTGCTGGTTTTAGCCTATGGGTTAATAAACCGCAGAGCTCGCGGCATTCCTCTGTCCGAGATACGCCTCCTACACACGGTCATAATAAGCCCATGAGAGCAGTTATGACGCCTCATGTGGACGTCACTGCACACACCTCCACTCATCCCCTGAGCGTGTACGCGCCTCATGATGAGAGCCGGAGTGAAATGCAGCGTGTGGAGGCTCCCTCACAGCCCTTTCGCTCCAGGCCCACCTTGGGTTGCATCACGGGCAGCGGCGGCGAGGGCTCTGACGTGGCTCGTCACCATGACGACCACAACACATCTCGAGCACGTGCGCCCGCTCTCAGAGTGTTTCTCAGAGTGGCAGCGCGTGTGTCTGATGGACAGATGGATGAGCAGGTTGATCAGCAGAGGGTACACCCTGCAGTTCACCTCTCCCCCCCACAGTTCAATGGGATACAGGAAACACTCTTGTCATCCCAGGAACAGTGTCTTGCGCTCCAGTCAGAGCTGCGGGAACTCCTGTTGAAAGAGGCTATTTCCAGGGTTCCTCAAGGGGAAGAAAATCAGGGGTATTACTCCCGCTATTTTCTTATCCCGAAGAAGACAGGGGGAATGAGACCCATCCTCGATCTGTCAGTTTTCAACAAGGCAATAATGAAAAGGCCTTTTCACATGCTGACGATCAAACAGGTGCTGGAGTGTGTTCACCAGGGGGACTGGTTCACCTCTGTAGACCTGAAGGATGCTTACTTCCACGTACCCATCATCCCGAAACACAGGAAATTCCTGCGTTTCTCATTCCAGGGAATATCGTACCAGTACAACCGTCTGCCGTTCGGTTATTCCCTGGCTCCTCGCACCTTTTCAAAGTGTGTAGAGACGGCGCTGCAGCCGCTACACAGAGGAGGGATGAGAGTACTATTTTACCTGGACGACCTGCTGTTGCTGGCTCGCTCCAGGGAGGAAGTTGCTTTACAGACGGTACAGCTCGTATCACATCTGTCAAAGCTGGGTTTCTAATAAATTGGAAGAAGAGCCGCCCTCTTCCCTCCCAGAGTATTGTTTACCTGGGTGTGGAATTGAACTCAGCCCGCATGAGAGCGCGACTCTCACAGCAGAGAGTGGAGGCACTGACAGCTCTTCTCCGACGCGTCACACCTCGCAGCGTGGTGACTGCCCTCTCCGTGATGCAGCTGCTGGGCATGATGGCAGCTGGTCACGTGGTGATCCCCCTGGGTCTCCTTCACATGAGGATACTCCAGAGGTGGTTTATTCGCCTGCGCATCGACCCCGTGCGACAGAAGAGGCGCATGGTGGCCATCCCTCCTTCCGTGGGTTCAGACTTAACCTATTGGAAAAGTCCCCACGTGCTGTCAGCGGGTGTGCCCCTGGGCAGAGTTACGTCACACATCTCGGTGTTCACAGACGCATCTCTCTCAGGGTGGGGAGGAACGTGTATGTCGCAGGCAGTGGGGGGACAGTGGCCGGCTCACATGTCCCTCCACATAAACGTGCTGGAATTGCTCTCCGTACGGAGAGTAATCCAGCATTTTGCCCCGTTGCTGCGGAATCAGCATGTGTTGATTCGCACAGACAACAAAGCCGCGGCAGCCTACATCAATCGCCAGGGCGGAGTACGCTCAGCGCAGCTTTTGAACACAGCCAGGCCGCTGTTGATATGGGCGCGATCACACTTGCTCTCCATCAGAGCAATGTATGTTCCCGGCGAGCTGAACAAAGGGGCAGACCTCATGTCCAGAGGAGGTCCTCGCCAGGGGGATTGGAGCCTCCATCCCGAGCTGGTCTCCCAGGTATGGAGCCGGTTCGGGAGAGCAGAGGTGGATCTGTTCGCCACACGGGGAAACGCGCAGTGCGCCCTCTGGTTCTCCCTGAAAGCGCAGGACCACCCCCCCCTGGGGGTGGACGCGTTCGCACATCGACCGTGGCCCAGGGGACTGTTGTACGCGTTTCCACCAGTCCCGCTGATTCCTCGGTGCCTGGACCGAGTGCAGGAGGAGCGACTGTCAATGATCCTGATTGCCCCGGAGCGCACGGGCGCTTCCTGGTTTCCATGCCTACAGCGTACGCTGTCAGGCAAACCGTGGAAAATTCCGTGGCGGGGGACGCTCTCTCGCAGGTGGAGGGAGCGATCAGCAGTCACCCTGTGATAGGCCAGCACCTATGGGCATGGCCCCTGAACGGGAACATTTAGAGGGGCTGGGCCTCTCTCAAGATGTTGTACGTACCATTCAAGGAGCCAGGGCAGCGTCTACCAGAGCGTCCTACACAGCCAAGTGGACAGCTTTCCAGCGTTGGTGTGTGGCGAAAAGCCTGGACCCCA
The DNA here is from genome assembly GCA_031216635.1 of Dissostichus eleginoides. NCBI lineage: Eukaryota > Metazoa > Chordata > Actinopteri > Perciformes > Nototheniidae > Dissostichus > Dissostichus eleginoides. The sequence continues at coordinate 30,555,148 of CM062276.1, read as the reverse complement.
TTACGTGCCCCCTGCCTCACGTGCTGTCATTCCTCCAGCTGTTGCTGGACAGGAATTTGGCCTTCAACACAATCAAGGTATATGCTGCTGCCATATCATCTTGTCACGTAGGTTTCGGGGCCGGGACGGTGTTTAGTCACCCCCTGACGAAACGTTTTCTGCGAGGAGTACGGAGACTCAGACCTGTGTCACGCGCACTGGCGCCTCAGTGGGATTTGGCTTTAGTGTTACGCGCACTAAGCAAATCCCCATTTGAACCTTTGGCTCAGGTTCCCCTTAAACTGTTATCAGCCAAAGTAGTACTACTTTTGGCTCTAACATCAGCGAAAAGGGTGAGTGATTTGTCTGCTCTCTCTGTGGCTCCGTCATGCCTCCGGATCCAAGGAGATGGCAGTTCAGCTGTTTTACGCCCTAACCCGGCTTTTATGCCAAAGGTCATCACAAGCTCTTTTAAATCAAGAGTGATCACCCTGGATGGCTTCTTTCCCCCTCCTCACAGGTCGGAGGAAGAAGCCACGTCTCATCTCCTCTGTCCGGTGCGCGCGCTGGCCTGCTATGTGGCGCGCACGGCTGCCTTGCGCCGTTCTCAGCGCCTGTTTGTGCATTACAGAGAGAGCTCGATCGGGCAGCCTCTGTCTGCACAACGGCTGTCACACTGGCTGTGTGAGGCTGTGTCACAGGCATATGTCTCCTCTGGGGCGGATCCCCCAGAGAACATCAGTGCGCACTCCACCAGAGGAATTTCCTCCTCCACGGCTTTGCACGGAGGAATGTCAGTGGAAGACATTTGCACTGCTGCATCTTGGTCTTCCCCCTGTTCCTTTATTCAATTTTATTTGAGGGATGTCTCCCATTCCTCTCTGACACACCCTGTGCTGAGTGTCCTGTCAGAGTGAGTGACGTCAGGGATCCAGCTGTGCGCCTCTCTCCTGCCTCTCGGCACACGAAGAGCGGCCCTTTCCCCTCTTATGAGAGGGATGTTTCCTTGTTTCCTCTGACACATTTTGTACGGAGTGTCTTGTCAGAGTGAGTGATGTCAGTGATCCAGCGTTGCCCGTGTTCCCCTTCTTCTTGTCGCTGGGCAAAGTGTGACCTTCGTCTCTACTTATCACAGCGGCGGGTATGTATTGTTCCCAGCCTGCGTCCCCTCATGGTAAATATTCATGTTATGCTATATTCCAGGGACTGTGATGCGCCATTCGCATGGCGCAATAGGCATGGGTTGTTATCTGAGCAGGTGTGTCTGTGCTTCCAGTACCGGGGGGACCCAGTGGGGCGCAGACTACATCTTGCTTCGCCATTAACCCAATAGCGATAGCCTTAGAGGGCGGAGCCATATACGAAATAGAACTGAAGTTACCTACTGTAACTCCAGCTTCTATGAGTATTGGCGTAGCCCTCTAAGTTCTGGGCCCCACTGGCTCCACGAATAGCTGAAGAAAAGTTGTTTTGTGTGGGAGCAGATTGTCGGGCCTCCTTCCTATTTATACCGGAAGGGAGCCCGAGGGTGGGGCCCACCTTGCGGGTGGGCGTGGACTACAAGTGTTTCAGTGCTGCGCGTGTGCGCAGGGGATTACCCAATAGCGATAGCCTTAGAGGGCTACGCCAATACTCATAGAAGCTGGAGTTACAGTAGGTAACTTCAGATCACCAGTACGGTCTTTCTCTGGGAACGTTTTATTCCCCCACAAAATAACCGTTAGTCGGCAGAACATGACAGAGACTGAGCTTCTGAACATTCAACCTGCATTTAGAAATATTCAGACCCAGAACAGACAGATCATGATGTCTTTCAAAGGATTTTGCATTAATGTAGCTGTATGGACAAGAAGTGCCGTAAGAAAAACAAATACAAGCAAGATAAAGTGAACTAATATACATGTGATGTGACATTTGATATGACAAAGTTGTTTAGTTGTTTTGTCTTGTATAACTGAATGAGCTGTTAAGTATTGTTACATACCACATTAAATGTAATCACATAGAAAACCAAGCAGAGAGGTGAACTGTTCAGCAGAGAGCAGCGTAGATCACTGGATCCAAAGAACTCTTATCAGTTTAATGAAGAGGTGCTGAGGATTTGTTCTTTCAAAGAGCTACATGCATCGTTGATACCAATGGGAACAATAATCAACTGTCCAATCACAACGCCGGACAGCCTTTTATTTAAACAGCTTTCTATGGTTAAGCCTGCTCATGAAGTACACCTAAACACAGTGAAGACTGATGGCAGAGTTTTTAGGGTTGTGCAGCATGAGGTTAAACAAACACTGTCAAGATGTTCAGGGCACAATTCTCTGTTGAATATATTCTGGCATAGAAGATTTCTTTTATAATGAAAAACAATTCAGTTGTTAAAGACAACAATCTAATAATAATCAATGGAAATGCATTTCACATGTGTGATGTTTTTCAGAGACAGATAAGATCAAATGGACCGTTAATAAGACCTTTGAAATCTTCCATCCTGCTGTCGTGTACTGATTCAGTATCCTCTTTGTGGTTGTTAGATACATAAATGGATAGATCATGACAGTCATTGTACAAGGATTACAACATTTGTTAAAAATAGAATACAAATAAAATGAAATAAACATTAAAAACAAATATATACATATTCACAATAGAAAATACATATATTCAGAAGAGTATCTAAGAATACACACTTTAAATTATACAGAATAAATTAGAATACTCTCGGAAGCATATACACATGGTGTACTATAGAGATCAGTTTTAGCAACAGCTGCTTCATCTACATTCAGAGGAGACAGAACACACTGATAACAACGGACATCAGGATCAAAGGTCTTGGAACTTTTGAGAGAGCAGTATTAATGATTCATGATCCGAGGGCCACACAAGTTTTCCATTTATAAAATGTAGCTTTTTATTACTAGGCCTACTGAACAAATGTGTGCGTTTAAATTCATGTACCTTGCTTTTGACAGACAGTCTACCGATCAAGCACAAGGCACATTTATTCAGATCATATTTGATGCTTTCATTAGGAATTGTATTGTTTCATTGCATGTTAAAATACTACATTAAAATGGACACTTCTAGATTTCATCATCTGCATTCTACCTTAACAAACAGACGTTCTGTTGACTTTGATAAATGATCTGCAGGTTGAATTTCATACTGTACTGTTCTATATCAATTACTATCAATAGCTGTCGGAAAATAGGGAAAACATTCTGTACACACATATAGAATATTTATGCATATGTATGTGTGTGTGTGTGTGTGTCCAGGTGTATCTGAGCTATAACAATGTTTCCGCTCTGAAGATGTTGGCTGCTAGAAAAAACTGGCGCCTCAGCTCTGAGAAAGACAAGGTACCTGAGTTTTTTTTAAATTGAGTTTCATTTACGAGAATTATCTTTTCCTGTCCCCCCAATGAGGAGCTGTTTGTCTGATCACAGGTTGATCTGTGTTCAGGTCCGTCTGTTCACCCTGGAGCATAAGTCCATGCTGAGTTTCAGGGTGGAGTCAGAGGTGGATGTTCCTGCTCACAGAGCCTTCAGGCTGCTGGCAGAGCTGAGCGACCGGCCCAGCTGGGACCCACATTATCAGTATGCACACACACACACACACACACACACACACACACACACACACACACACACACACACACACACACACACACACACACACACACACACACACACACACACACACACACACACACACACACACACACACACACACACACACACACACACACACACACACACACACACACACACACACACACACACACACACACACACACACACACACACACACACCAGAGTCAGAGAGGCACTGGAACACACACACACACAAGCTTCCACATTTCTAAAAAATGTTCTGCAGTATTCCAAAATGTAATAGAAAATTCCCGTTGCTTTTAGTTGAGGGAGCCTTTGTGATGCTAACTTCTGGATCGGCCTACAAAATCTGTCATCACTGCACCACTATCTATATAAAGGTCTGGGTTTCTAAGTGTGTACATATGGCTAACACATTTTTGCACAAAAAGATCCTCACGTTTAATGTGATGAATCCTCACAGTGTACTTTGGTTGGATTGTATAATCAGTGCAGAACGGATGAACATAACATCATACATTTATTGAGCCATGTTTGTTGTATTAGTCTGGACTTTCATTTCTGGCAAGCAGCTATAAAAGTGTTTACAAATAGAAAGACAGGTCACACTTCATGTGGATAGTCCAATAATAAAATCAATACCAAGTCTTTGAAATGTCATGGTTCAAGGCTTTTATTTGTCATGCGTACATAACTAGCTAGTGTAGTTATGACGATGAACATCTTAGGTCACAGGCTCCTCCAACAGTGCAACACAATAAAACAGAAAAAATAGTGCATGTAAATACAAAAAGAAAAATAGTAAATAGTGCAATAGTGCAATAAGAGTCTATATACAAGTGATTGGAGTATGATATATTAGATACATAATTTGTAAATTGCAGCCAGATGAATGTTATGGAAGTTGTTTCAAAAGTTCAGGTGTTTAACAGTCTTATGGCCTGTGGGATGAAGCTCCCTGAGTCTGGTGGTTTTAGACCTGATGCTGCGGTACCGCCTGCCAGATAATAAAGCAGAGTCAAATGTCATCTGTAAATGTTAAGTGCCTTGGAGGAGGTGTGTTTTCCTTTACTAAGTTTTAAAAGGTCCTATTCTACCCTGTAGTTTCCCTGTGTTCCCTCCAGAGGGGTTTTCTCTCCCATACACTCCCCCCCCTGCCTGAAACGCCTCCATTGGACCCCTTTGTTTACTTCTGTAACATAGTGACATCACTGTGTAACATTTGCACTTCGACTGGCTAGGGCTCCAACACATTGTAAGTGATAGGCTAAGGGTCGGGACATCTCTAAGTGGTTGACCAATCACAACAGAGCCGGCCAGCTAACCAATCAGAGCAGAATGGGCTCTGGTTTCAGACAGAGGGTGAAAAGAGGTGCTGCAGCACAGGCAGTATGAGAAAAATAAAGAGCTTTTTGAACATTAAAGCATGGAGACATGTCCCAGGAGAGACACTACATACTGATATACACCTGAACATCAGCAGGAGAGGACTCTTTAAAGTAGAGACACTACATACTGATATACACCTGAACATCAGCAGGAGAGGACTCTTTAAAGTAGAGACACTACATACTGACATACACCTGAACATCAGCAGGAGAGGACTCTTTAAAGTAGAGACACTACATACTGATATACACCTGAACATCAGCAGGAGAGGACTCTTTAAAGTAGAGCACACATACTGATATACACCTGAACATCAGCAGGAGAGGACTCTTTAAAGTAGAGACACTACATACTGATATACACCTGAACATCAGCAGGAGAGGACTCTTTAAAGTAGAGACACTACATACTAATATACACCTGAACATCAGCAGGAGAGGACTCTTTAAAGTAGAGACACTACATACTGATATACACCTGAACATCAGCAGGAGAGGACTCTTTAAAGTAGAGACAGTACATACTGATATACACCTGAACATCAGCAGGAGAGGACTCTTTAAAGTAGAGACACTACATACTGATATACACCTGAACATCAGCAAGAGAGGACTCTTTAAAGTAGAAACACTACATACTGATATACACCTGAACATCCGCAGGAGAGGACTCTTTAAAGTAGAGACACTACATACTGATATACACCTGAACATCAGCAGGAGAGGACTCTTTAAAGTAGAGACACTACACACTGATATACACCTGAACATCAGCAGGAGAGGACTCTTTAAAGTAGAGACACTACATACTGATATACACCTGAACATCAGTAGGAGAGGACTCTTTAAAGTAGAGACACTACATACTGATATACACTTGAACATCAGCAGGAGAGGACTCTTTAAAGTAGAGATACTACATACTGATATACACCTGAACATCAGCAGGAGAGGACTCTTTAAAGTAGAGACACTACATACTGATATACACCTGAACATCAGCAGGAGAGGACTCTTTAAAGTAGAGACACTACATACTGATATACACCTGAACATCAGCAGGAGAGGACTCTTTAAAGTAGAGACACTACATACTGATATACACCTGAACATCAGCAGGAGAGGACTCTTTAAAGTAGAGACACTACATACTGATATACACCTCAACATCAGCAGGATAGGACTCTTTAAAGTAGAGACACTACATACTGATATGAACCTGAAAATGAGCAATAGATGTCATCTTTAAAAAGGTTCAGGGACCACGTCAAGGTTATACTCTCCAACAAAACAAAAATGTTACTTTAAATGAATCTTAATTATTTTGTAAGAAAGAGTTAAGTGCTGTGTGGCATACAAAACCCTTTTTGCATGGATTGGTAATTATTGAACTTTTTCAGGGGCTGGTATGTTAGTTTTGTACCTTGGTATAAAGTCAGGCTAGCTGTTTGCACCCAACTCCAGTCATTATGCTATGCTTTGCTAAAGGAGAGTGGCAGTAGCTTCAAGTTTATCGTAGAGACATGATATTCATTTTTAAATGTAACTCTTGGCAAAAATAATGAATAAATATAAAATGATATTACAATGACTTTAACAATATAGTCATTATTATTTCCCATCCCCCTCTCTGTCCTTCCCTACATCAGGAATTGTGAGCTGATATACCGGGTGGATGATGATGACTTCCTGTATCGAGTGGTGACCCCCTCAGTGCGTCAGGGGGGGGTTGGTTCCCCGACTTCAGCCCAACCAGGAGAAAGGATTCAAGACTTCATCTTGTTGGCTTCCAAGAGGAAGCCGTGTGGCAGCGGGTCAGTTCACTGAATGGCTAAATGACAGGTCAAAGGTCACATACCCCTTATCCTTCAGAATTTACTGTCGCTTTGTTGTTGTAGGATATGTTGCACGAAATATATTGTTATATAATGTAGTAGTAAAGTAATCAGAATAGGATCATTATGGTATTTAATGTTAAGAGCATATTGTGTGTGTGTACTAGGTTAAAAACCAAGGCTTCACAAACTGGAATTAAGAATGTCAAGGTTAAACGAAAAGGCTCAGCTTAACAAAATTCTCTGTTAATGGGGTAAGAAGTAACGATAGGAAAATGGACAAGTTTAGGTCAAAGTATTGCAGGGAACGCGACCATGGACACCTGTAAGGAAAGGTATGCGAAAAAGGGTTTCAACAAAGAATAGTGGAGGTGGTTAATCTTCCTTCACCTAGGTCAACCAAAGAGAAACAAGGAGGCTAAAAAGTTAAAGTGTTGAGAAGGAGGTCCTGGCCAAGATCACTCCAACAGTTTCTTGTGTTTTCCCCCTCAGAGACCCATACGTCATCGCACTGCGCTCAGTGTCCCTGCCCACTCACCCCCCCACTGAAGGATATAACAGAGGAGAGGTTCTGTGTGCTGGCTTTACCATCCTGGAGACTAAAGACAACATGTCCCTGGTGAGACAAATACTGGTTTAATATGGTTAATCATGGGTAAATAAACTGATAGAAATATAAAATGTTTGGCTCCCGGTTTTCTATCTAAGACTTTTTCTATGTACACAAAAGGCCTCTTTCTCTCAAATATTGTTCACAAATGTGTCTAAATCTGAGCACTTCTCCTTTGCTGAGTTAATCCATCCAGTGGCCTTTTACTGTGAGCAGCCTGTGCAATAATCCTGCTGTCTGATCAGCATCTTGATAGGCCACACCTGTGAGGTGGATGGATTATCTCGGCAAAGGAAGAGTGCTCACTAACACAGATTTAGAAAAATGTGTGAACAATATTTGTACCTTTGTGTACATAGATCTTTGATTTCAGCTCATGAAAAATGGGAGCAAAAACAAAAGAGTTGCCTTTATATTTGTGTTCAGTGTAGATATAATGGAACACCTAACCATGTATGTGTATCTTTCTCCAGGTCAGTTACTATAACCAGGCGTCTCCAGAGGTTATTCCCTACATCTCCACGGACATCGCCGGCCTCTCCTCCACTTTCTACCACACCTTCTCTTCCTGCAGCCAGTACCTCGCCAAAAACAGACTGCAGTCGGCCTCTGAGGAGCCAACTGGCCCAGACCAGACCACAAACACAGACAGTCCCACCTGGGATGCTGCTGCAGACGGTCTGTCAGCGCCCCCCCAAAGCACCCAGCTGTAGAGTCAGGGTTATTTCCAGGCCAGTTCACATCACGTGTACAGTGTTGGGTGAGGTTAAGATGCTGCTTTACAACATGGTACTATTAACACGGCATTAAGTGGTCACAGTGATCAAAAGGTGATATTTAGATTCAATCTAAATATCACAGAAAAGTGAGCCGAGAACAAATAATGCTCTAATATTCAACCAGACTCTGATATAAAACATAGACCTAATTTCAAAATAAAGACAATATTAATGATTGTGCCTTCACACAATTGAAACATTGGAGTCTGTGTCTAGCTATTGTCAGATAAAAATATGTTTTGTTTGTGAATCTACGGTTTATAGTATTGTAAAACTAACCAACTGCAGGCTTTTTATGAGATGCAGGTAATTTTTTTAAAGAAACACTAAATGTAGCAGTTAATGGTGAGAGAAATATCAACACGTTCTGACTGCAATGAGCAGAAGTACTTCTGTCTTTTTTATAATAAATTGATGTTTTATTAAATGCTTTTATAGACATTTTTAATAAAATGATTTCAACTGTGCCCTTCCACTCATAATTAAACTCTAAAATAAACACAAAATATAATTACAACACTGCATTATACTGCTTAGTCTTGGAGTCAGTATGATGGTAACATCATCTCAGTCTTTGAACTAGCATGGCCCTGTGAGACTGAACTGATGCCAAACTCATCCATTTGAACGTAAAAACAGACATGTGTGCACTGATTAGCAACAGGTATCCAACCATCAAAGCTTCAATGGAATCACAATTCCTTTAGCAGGTATTTGGTCAAAAATCAAAGTGTTATGATGATGTTAAAGGAAAAGGCAGGAAATCATCAAAGTAATCACATCCTCATGAAAATGTGTGAACTCTTCGGCTGTCAATCTGACTCCGAGAGACTCTGAGGTGAAGGGGCTGCAGTTCTGGGGCTCCAGTGTTGCCAGCCGGTTTCCACGACTTCCTCCTCTGTGTGCTGTCTGTTGTTGACAGTCAACTTGAGAAACGGGACTGGAGTTGGAGTGGAGAGAGAAGAAGGTAGCCAGTTAAGCTACTTGTTAGCTACTAAACGTTGTCAGACAACACTCGATGTGTTCTGGGATTACATGAGGACCAATGATCTGCCACTTCTGCTCTTCACAGTCTGTTTGACTGCGTACAACCAAAGTCCGCTCAAACTTGATTTGGTAAACTCTAAACAAACAACAGACGAAAACCAGAACCAATGATGGAAGATAACTAAGTACGTTTACTCAAGTACTGTATTTAAAGGTCCCATGTCATGGCCATTTCTACTGATCATAATTCCATTGTTGAGGTCTACTAGAATAGATTTATATTGTGCAATTTTCCAAACCCACATTGGTTTCTCATACAGCATCTCTGTATAGTATGTGTATTCACTCTCTGTCCTAAAAGGCTTGTTGGAGCTCCTGCCCCCCCCCTCCCTATGAGCCCACTGTGCTCTGATTGGTCAGCTCGCCTACTATGTTCTGATGAGTCCACCACCGTTACAGCGGAACATCAGTGATTATGTGTTACCATGGCGTTAGCAACCAGAAAATGACACCAGTAATGACAAACAGATGAGAATGCTGCGTGGGGTCTGGGTGCCGTGTTGGCGGGACATTGCGAGGCTCGCTGCTGCGAGAAGCCGACAGTGTGAGCTGGGTTAATTTCCTGCTTGCTGCGTGGGGTCTGCGAGACAGCGAGACATCGCAAATGGACGCGGGAAGGGGGTGATGCTGAGGGGGCTGCAGCACCATCTGCGAGGCTCCACTAGCACCCGCACCCCCAAACGCGGCGCACCTACAGTGTAAGCACGCCACAGTTTCGCCACTGCGAGGCTCCACTAGCACCCCCCCCCCCCAGCGCGAGGAGCTCCACGGATTGGTCCATTTGGACCAATGGGTCCATTTGGGTATGGTCACGTCACTGTACCCAGGAAGGAAAAGAGAAATCTCCAACGAGGCGTTCTGGGGCAGCATAGACAGGTATTTTCTGTGTTAGAGTTTTACTCGCTACAGGGTGTACTTTGAGGGTTATAACCGGAAAAGCATGACATGGGACCTTTAAGTACTTTTTTGACATGTTTTACTTGAGTATTTACATTTAAGGTTACTTTTTACTTCTACTCCACTACATTTCAGAGGTGAATATTGTACTTTTTACTACACTACATTCCTATTAAATCTCAGAGTACATACTTTGTACATATAAAAAGATATGATACAGCATATCATATGTTATAATGTAGTACTGTACTACTATTCTACACAGTATTTTAAGTATCTAAATATGGTCCATTTTGACAAACTACACCACTAAATTGCTTTCACAAGTATGAAAACAGAATACAATTAAAAACATAATAACAAATATACTTTGAAATATACTCTGCATAACGAGTACTAACTTTTTTTACATTTTGATTGTACTACTTTTGTACTTTTACTTAAAGGTCCCATGTCATGCTTTTCCGGTTATTACCCGTCCCCTTGTGTGTTATGAAGGTTTTTCTGCATGTAAACGGTCTGCAGAGTCCCAAACCCTCAAAGTACACCCTGTAGCGAGTAAAACTCTAACACAGAAAAGACCTGTCTATGCTGCCCCAGAACGCCTCGTTGGACATTTCTCTTGTTCCATTGTTTTCTTTCTGGGTACAGTGACGTGCCCATACCCAAATGGACCCATTGGTCCAAATGGACCAATCCGTGGAGCCGTTACGTTACGTCCGCGGAGCCGACACACACACTCAATCTTTTCTCAGCTGCAGGCGAGGCTAGGCTGTGAGTATGTGTGTGAGCACACACAAACTCCCAGCCAGGCTGCGGGTGTGTGTGTATGCTCGGGCTGGTTTCGGGCTGAGTTTCGCTGTGTCTCGCTCTCTCGCAGAGAGCCACTGGGCTCACAGGCAGGAGCTCCAACAAGCCGTTTAGGACAGAGAGTGAATACACATACTATACAGAGATGCTGTATGAGAAACCAATGTGAGTTTGGAAAATTGCACAATATAAATCTATTCTAGTATACCTCAACAATGGAATTATGATCAGTAGAAATGGCCATGACATGGGACCTTTAAGTAACATTTTGAAATCAGGACTTTTAAATTTAGTCGAGAATTTTATGACCATAGCAGGCGTAGACATTAATGGCGCATTTCCACTGCAGCGCGTAGCACGGTTTAAGCGTGCCGTGCCAAACCCGGCCCGTTTTTTGTTGCGTTTCCACTAGGGGTAGTTCCGGCTAACGGGTACTGTTTCACAGTTTTTCTGGCACTCCAAAATCCAGGTTCTTTCCGGGCCAACAACCGGGCTGAATATGCTAAACTAGAGAATCGCTGGCAAGGAGGCTACAACTACAACAAGATGAACATATTTGACCGTGATTTAATTGTAATACACCTTTCAAAATGATGCCGAAGTAACAACATACTGATACCGGTTAGTAAAAACCATGAATTAATGCTTGGACAAGTCTGCAGACAGACGGCAGGCAAAACACCTTTTAAAATGCGTGTTTTCTGAATGGAGATCGGCTAAGCTAACGCAGTATATGCTCGGACCGTCCACACTCACAACAACGGCCTATACAGACATAAATAAACCCGCGACTGTATTCGCCATGATACAGACAGTCTGTGGTTTGTACTCGTTTAACTTTTGTCTAGTTTCTGAACAGATATGAGGAGCTGTGAGCTCTGAGTGCTAACAGCTAACGGCTGATGTTGGTTTTCTGGGGTTGCATTGAAGATGACGTCACGGCTCCGCCTACACTGCGTTACTATAGTTACTGCCCCAGCTACTAAACTGTAATGGAAACGCAGCATAAAGTGAGCCTGGCCTACCAAGGCCTAACTATACCGTACTAAGCCGTGCGAGGCCCTGCAGTGGAAATGCGCCATAACAGTGCTTCCGGGCCAGCGGGCCATTTATAATGTCTAGCCCTGCATAGTATTTGTACTTTTACTTAAAGTGGTTGTGACACGGTTTTCCCCCATCATCCAAACCATTCATTTCAGTAAATAATGTCCCCTTGAAACCGTTACTGAAGTGATTTTTGAAAATTTGTACTTTGATAACCGTTAATCTGCCCTTCAATGTGACCATATTCTGGATCTTCTCTGGGTCTGCTCTGGGATTCTTAAACTCCCGCGAAAAGGTGTGCCGCGTCACAGAGGGAACACGAACGCTTCCGGAGTCCAGTATCTGTATGCAAACAAACGATGGCGCACACAGCAGCAAGCTCCGACTGCGATTGTAGTTTAATTTTGAATGTGTCTGAGAGCTCATATGAGGATGAAGCATTTGATAGTGATAGCCTCGTAGACGATATTGACTATATGCCCTACAGATTCGAACCATATGCCTCTGAATCGGATGAAATTAACTCCGAGTCGGACAGTGGAGAAGACAACCCCCCCGACTCTTTCTCTCCCTTGCGCGCGCGCACGCACGCACGCACGCACGCACGCACACGCACACGCACACGCACACGCACACGCACACGCACACGCACACACACACACACACACACACACACACACACACACACACACACACACACACACACACACACACACACACACACACACACACACAGTATCCTAAAAAACATCACGTTTAAAGGTTGTTGTTCTTACCTGAGTTTTCTCTTGTTGCTCGAAGTAGGCACTTCGGGGGCGTTTAGCTGGGGGGTTGGCGAAGTCTTTGCGGCCTTTACGGATTTGGGAAGGCGTGGGAAAGAGAGTAGGCACTGCTGACGGCTTCAGAATCCGTCTTCGCGAAAAATCAATCCCAGTTTCAGCCATCAACAAAGGCCTTTCCTCGAAATTCTCGGCCAGAAAGTGGGCGCTGCATATGTAGGTCGATGTGGGGTTCATCACAGACCAGCCAGCCCTTGTGTTCGGCACGTTTTTCTCCCATGTGCGCTGACGCTTGACATCCGTTGGAAAGCTATGTATGCTGATGTTAAGTTCCTCATTTTCTGTATTGGAACAGCCAGACACAACGCATCGTCGAACCATCTCTACGCGTGACAAATTCCTTCTGTCCCTGTCTGGCTCAATGGGAGCAGAATAAATATGGCCCTTTGTGACGCACTTCCGCCTTCGTCCCGAAAAAGGAAACTGAGTGATGGACTTTTCCCGCGATATTCGAAATTATTGATATTTATCAATACGGTATCGCAAATTCATTTTTAAACTGATGGTTCGAGATGACTAGTAGCCCAACATTGCATTGCACAACAGTAGGTGGGATGGTGTCACAACCACTTTAAGTAAAGAGTCTGAGACCAGAACCTTTCCAATAGTGAAATCTTGTCCCATGTGCAAAATCAGTTTGTAGAAATGTCATGAGTGTCAGACCAAAATGTCATGGCAATCCATCCAAAAGTAATCAGGTAATTTCACTAAAAGCCAAAATGATCACCCCTTTTAGGGTTCATCCTGAGTGATTGTCATGTAATTGTTGTGAATACTCATATTCACTTCATCATATCACTCAAACACCTGGCATCAAATCTCAAATCTATCTTTTAAAGTCAGTAGGACACAACCATTTACTGTTCAAAAGGTGATCTTAGAGACACCGCAGTCCGGACCGAGGTGGTGTACCGACCGACCGACGGCTGTAATTTATCATTAGAGCTGAGACTAAGATTCTGTTTGTTCTGGGGCCAAGGAACAGTTTAACATGAACCTATAAATCCCACCGTTGCTGTTAGACGGCAGACAAAAAATATCTTCATTCACATTCATGGTTAGAACATGTCCTCCGACCTTTCCTCAAGCATAACCATGATTTCCATCAACAAACTTCTCTGCTTTTGCAAATTAACAGGTATGAAAGATGTCACTACACATGTATGAGTGACATTCTTACATTTATTTTTAATTGTTTACAATATTTCCCCCTAACATCTGACACAGTATGATACATCAGTAATGGGCCAGTATCAGCTGATAACATTAGCTCTTAAATAGATCATTGTGGTTTTTAAATACCAATATGTAATGATAGATACATTCATGTCTATTCACATGAAATCAATATATATATAACAGAAATACCTCTTTAAGTGCTAAAATGGTGGGTTGGTCATATCCCTCCTCAGTTGGGATTGATCAGATGTCAGATACGGATGTGTTTTTGCTCTCCGTGTATGCCGACTCATAAATTCTTTTATGCCCTCTAAAGCCCAGGTGTCCTCCTCCACTATAAGGTCGTATCTATCCGTCATGTCCATCAGACGTAGGAGCGTGAGACTGAAAGCTCTAAGCCCTGTTTGCAGTGACGCTGTGTTCACATGCAGAGCCACCCTCTGAGACACAGCAGGCAGGTTCTGCTGCTTCAGGACCAGCGTGACGTACGGGAACAGCCTCTCTACTGTGGACACAAACACCTGGAAGACAAAGGACCTCGTTACCAAAGATTAACCCGAGTGTTGTGAATTTTGTGGAACACAAACATGATTACAACACTTGAACAACAGTGTGATGTTCCTGCAAGGAGTTTTTTTACTGGATATGAAACAGTCTCAATTTAATACTAACTCCTTTGTGACGTTCATCAGCAAATTAGACCATTAACAAGAAGCTGTTACAAAGCTAGATAACGCTTTGGGTAACTATAGGGAATTGGAACCACGGTGCATTCTCGGGCGTAGCGGCCATCTGTGGAGGATATAGTCTATAGCAACAGCAGCAGCTACCAACTTATATCAGCGTTGCTTGGTCATCTGTGAGCGGTTTTGCACCTGAAATCAATAAAGTATGTGTGAAATATAAATGCCCCTAAAAAGAGAAGCTCTGGGCAGAAACAGAGGAGCGTTATTTAAAGGTCACCTATTATGCAAAATGCACTTTTTGATGTCTTTTATACATAAATATGTGTCCCTGGTGCAGGAGACTCACAAAGTGTCAGAAAACAAAACCCTCTCTCTTTTCCTCCGTACCCACATCTCTAAAAACGGGGGTACAACGGAGCTGATTCAGATTTGCTGCAGACTTGACGTCATATCAGAAATGCGTGAGGTGTTATGGAAGTAATATGGTCTGTGTTTATGTTAGCAAGCATCGCTAACACTCAGGGCTAAAGCTGTACTGGAGAGAATATGTGTAAAAAAAGCCAGATATAAAAAGGTACTTTCCTTGTGGTAAATTAGCGAGAGAGAAAGCGTTTGAGCTCCATTCTGTTTCAGAAATAATGCTTGATGTGGTTTGGAACATAATATGGAGTTTAATCATGGCAGCATTTTGCTGAGTTTCTGCTGGTAGACAGCCTTCTCTTCACAGAGCTCACTGCTTGCATGCGGATGCTCTAAAGGGGCGTGGCCCGCAGCAGCTCGGTTACATTTAAAGAGCCAGACCCAGAATCAGCACTTTAGTAACAGGGCTGAAATAGAGGGGTATGAGGCATGCTACAATGGGTGATCTGTTTGGTATTTTGAGCAAAACACTTCAGATACATGTTTTGTATAGATATGGCCCTATAATATATTGTTCAAATATATTATAACATGGGACTAAAATAAAAAAAGTTAGGCAGATCAAGATCTTAATGACACTAGACTAGACAGTGGTGCTCATGGGAAATGCAGTCTTAATTCAAGGATAACACTACCACTTTCTTCCACAGGGACGCCAAATATGTAGTACTTGCTTTAACTACAGTATGATACATTAAGGACCCTTCCTTCCCCTGATTATGTATGACACATACGTTTTGATATATTGGCCTTTTATTATGATCTTTATATATGTTCAACGTTTCTATAGTGTTTCAATTTCAGTTTCGCTAAAAGCAGCTCAAAGTACTTTTTTCTAAATAATAGAGAATTAAAAAAATGTAAACAAAAAATATATAAGCATGAAATGAAAACAACACTGTGGTAATAGATCAATACAAACTGAAGTCAAGAAGCCGAATACCTGGTTGTGATCTGGGCTGAGTGGACCCTCCCTGCTGACCCACACAGGCCTGTACAGCTTCTCCTGGCTGTAGGCCGAGTGCAGCCGTGTGAGAGAAGCTTCCAGAAGCTGCTGAGAGTGGATTCGCAGGTAAACACCCCAGGGTGCCTCAGCTCTCTGGCCCAGCAGCTCCAGGAGGTCCTGCAAACATACAAGCACACAAATTAGATTTAAAATTCATCATTATTCCACTACTTTTATGGCCCATTCCTTGCCTAGGGAGATTCAGAAACACAAGGTGGATAAAAGCAATTAGATATTAGACATTACCAAAACAATCATGTTTTTCTTTATTTGCAATGTATACTGTAGAAAGGAGCACAAAGTGGTGTTCTCTAAAAATCAGATGTACTAAAGGCGGCCAACTTTGAGCAGTCTCATTAAGCCACTTGTTAGCAAACACTGTTTTTATGACACATAAAAGCTTCAGGCAACACCAGATGGTATATACCGATACAACAAAATGTAAAAATATCAACTTCTGTTAACCACTTTGAAATGAGGGAGCTTGAAGTGGTAAAATGCTAACTAATTACTGGAGCTTAGGACTCATTTCCGCACAACTAAGTTATTTTTAAGGACCCTTTTGGATTTCTTTAAATATATAAATATACCTCCAGTGTCAGGGCTTCCGAGCTCTTTCCAGAACCTTCCACCAGAGGGACTCCAGGTCGATTACTGTCAGAGACCACCTGAACCACCAACATACCCCCATCACCACCTGAAACACACACATGGTATAAACAGGACAGTAAATATGAACAGGGTTAGAGATTCAGTAATTCTATGATTCAAAACACCATCTGTGTCCACATGTTAACATTTTCATCCACACACTGAAAATACATTATAAGTAAGTTCAAACTTTACAACTAGGCTAACTAACCTCTATAGTGTAAATCACATCACACAATTATACCATAAAGATTTAATACAACAAATTGTGTTTTATTTATTTAAAGGAATCTGATATTTGAAATCCTTACTTCTCACACGTTATTTACCATGATCAGATTATTAGATAAGATAAGATGGGTCTGATTAAAACTTTTTTGACCCCTCACTGGGGATATTATGTTGTTACAGCCGCTCAAGAGAAAAATATGACAATAACTGATAAAAGGTAGGGTAGGTAAGAATGGAGAAACCAGCTCGAGTGCGCTAGAATTTGAAAGTACACAACCGAAAAAAATCTGCCCCTTCCTTCAGACTTCCTTACAGCCCCTCCTCCAACACACACGAACGCGCACATGACTAATGAGGGCACGAGATAAGTTTGTGCACGTGATGGAAGGCTGACAGGCAGGTAGGCCATCCAATTATCTGCCCGAGCAGATAATTGGATGGCCTACCTGCCTGTCAGAAGCTTTTTACAGCGCCACGGCTTCCACAGATGAAATATTTGTATATATTCATTGTCAAAGCATTTCATTTATTCATTGCCATCGGGATATTAAGAGCATTCCATGGAATATAACAAAAAGTGTTTCTGAAGTGAATTACCTACCCTACCTTTAAGGGATAAATACAATTCTGCCTCTCATTTTTCCACATCATAGCTCAACTAATCTAATTTCCCAAAGTCAAACTTGGAAAATGTATTGATTGGTTCTGGAGTTTAAAACCACTTCAGAAGATTTCATTAGATGGTAGTGGGATTTCTTTAGTGGGAAGTTTTTTATTGAGCAGTGCTCACAAGTGTCCTGTTTACCTGCGAGAGTAACCCCCCTGCACAAAAAGGGCAGCAAATTGGACCCAGGCAACTACCGCCCTGTTTCTATTCTTACCTCCATCTCGAAAGTCATGGAAAAAATAGTGTACGAACAGGTCGAAAAGTACCTTGCGGAAAAAAATCTAATCTACGAATTTCAATCTGGCTTCAGAACATCCCACTCCACTGACACATGCCTTCTCTATTTGAACGACCACATCAAACAAGAGGTGGACACGGGCAAATACTGCGGCATGGTCATGCTGGACCTACAAAAGGCCTTCGACACTGTCAATCACTCCATTCTGATTGACAAGCTAAAAGCAATTGGTTTTGATAGTCTATCGGTGAGCTGGATGCAATCCTACCTGGAGGGGAGAGAACAGATGGTGGAGGTAAACGGTACTCTGTCCCCCCCCCTCCCAGTGAGCTGTGGTGTTCCACAAGGAAGCATAATAGGACCGTTATTGTTCCTAATTTATGCAAATGACATGTCATCAGCATGTGACTGCAACTTGTTCCTGTTCGCGGACGACTCAGCCCTGCTGGTCTCTGGCAAGAACAAGTTGCAGGTTGAAAAAACCCTCAGCTCTGAACTCGGCAGAATCTGCACCTGGCTCGCCGATAACAAACTATCATTACACCTGGGTAAAACAGAGTCCATTCTCTTCGGTTCAAAAATCAAACTCAGCAAGACCGACGGCTTCTCAGTTACAGTGGGTGACAATATTGTCACAAGGAAAGATGAAATTACATACCTAGGTTCCATACTAGAGGCAAATCTCTCCTGTGACAAAATGGCATCCAGTGTAATCAAAAAAGTCAACCAACGAACTAGATTCCTGTACCGGATCTCCTCTCTGGTAAACAAGAATACCCTGAAGACTCTGGCAGGAGCACTCATTCAAGGGTACTACGACTATGCTTGCACCTCATGGTACCAAAGCACCTCAAAGGCGCTAAAAACAAAATTGCAAACATCAAAATAAACTGGTCAGACTACTGCTTGATCTTACATCTAGAACCCACCTCACCCCTGCCCACTTTGACAACCTAGGATGGCTTAGAGTAGACGACAGAGTACAGCAACTTGCAATGGGCTTGGTCTACAAGATACACTACACCACTAAGGTACCCATGTACATGTCAAAATACTTCCCAAAGGTCAATGAATACCATGACCACAACACCAGAGGGAGCTCCACAAATCATGTTAAACCCAGATTTGGCTCAAAACAGGGACTAAACACGTTTCGCAATTATGCCACATCAATGTGGAACGCCCTACCCACAGCTGTAAAGGAATGTGAATCACTACTCACCTTCAAAACCTCTCTAAAAGAGCACCTACGGGAGACAGCAATTCGAAACTGGCCCCTGTAAATGTCCAAACCCAACCCCCTACAATGTACAGTTTCCCCCCCCCACCAATGTATATACTCTCTTTTTAGACTCTTGTACTCACAAACAGTGCTGTATATTTGTAGATCTGGTATGTCATAAATGTCCAGATGTAACAGTACTGTCTATCTGAAGGTCATGTATGTCATATATGTTATGATGATTTGTATTTGAATAAAATGAAAATGTAATCTATCTGTATGTCATGTATGTCATATATGTTACGATGAATTGGAAATGGGGGACCCTGATGTAAACAAGACGAAAGTCTTTCTCTGGTCTGCATCCCCTTAACAATTGTGTGTATTGAGCTGTACTGTACTGTACCCATTCTACAATCTGTTAATACATTTTTCAATCAATTCAATCAATCAATCAATCAACCTGCATTACCAGACTGTCAATCAAGATAGACCACTCCCCTATGAAGCTTATAAAAGGTTTCCTTCAGCCTGTGCCCCTTCTTTCAGAGACTGCAGGCCCAACAAAGGAAACCACGGCGAGTCTGCACATGGACTTTACACTTGTATGTACTTTAAACAATTGATGTGATTGTCTCTTATTTGTGACGATAGATTCCTATTGATTTATCCCATATTGTGAAGGGGGGTGCAGTTTAATAGGCGTGTAGCACTGACAGCTGACTGTCAGTGCATCAACCAGTGAAAACAGAAAAGGATGAAAGTTAATGTGGAAACACCATGTTTGTATCGACCTGAAAGTGTTTCCAGCAGGGAGGTCCGGTCAGTGACTCTGACCCAGCAGACGTCCAGGCTGCTGCGCCGTGGGGCCGTGGACAGGAAGTCAGAGTTGTGATTTGGATACAGGAAGTCCATCAGGTCTCCTCCTGGATAGAATCTCCTAAGAAGTCCCTGCTGGCCTGGAACCACACGTCTTATCTCAATAAGTGAACTGAAAGTTATTTTTAAAGGAAATAGTTCTTCACTTCTGACACACAAAGCGGAAATAATGTATGATTGATCTTTATGAGCAATGACATGTAATAGCAATCTATTTTTAAAAAATGTGAATAAAATGATAAACTGTATACTGGTCCAATTGGTTAATTTTAGGTCTTAATATTCAAGTTAAGCCAAAGTAGTATGAGCAGACATTTCAGACACACACACACACACACACACACACACACACACACACACACACACACACACACACACACACACACACACACACACACACACACACACACACACACACACACACACACACACACACACACAACACACACACACACACACACACACACACACACACACACACACACACACACACACACACACACACACACACACACACACACACACACACACAAAAAATGTTTAATTCTTGGTCCCTAGGCTCCTGTTCCTAGTAACACGACCACTTGTTGGTGTCTCACAGCTCCTTCTTACTCGCTGCCTGTCTGAATGCAGACAGAGTTGGTTCATAGATGTCGTAGTAGACTCTGGCAGGATGGCTGTTCTCCCGGATGAACAGCAGGTCACTGATGTTTGGGCGGATGGAGCCCTGCCACAGCGTCAGACTGAACCTGGAAAAACCCGAACACACTGTGTGTCATCAAGTGGGTTACCATTGTAACTGAACAAGAAAATATGAACAAAATCACAGTCACATTACTGATATTTCAAGTTTTATGGTTGCTGATGATCTTTTCTGTGAGGTCAGCACAGCCTTTAAAATATTTTATGAACTGACGCGTGTTATAAACAAGTACATAGTGCAAATGCAAACTGTGAATGATTTTGTGTGATTATGATGTGTTTATCACGTCGATGCCTGATCTGACAGCCTGAGCAGTGAGTCATTCTTATTAATAAATGATTGATTTCCCCTCATTTAGGGCTGAACGATTAATTGATTTTAAATCGAAATCGCGATTTTAAATGATACGATTATCAAATCGCAAAGCCTGCGATTTAAAAAAAAGAAAAAAATAATTTCTTTAAAAAAAATGTTTTTGTTCGTCTTGTGTGTCAGTCATCCACACCAATCAGAAGTGCTGTCCTCCACATGTACCAGCCATTGTTAACCAATCAGAAGTGGCCCATGATAGAAGGTGATAGACAGATTAATCCAATCACCTGCCAAGTATTTTTGAAAGTGCCTGCCCTTTTCCAAATGGCTTCCAATGGAGCTTTCCTAGATGGTTTGGTGAAACGCACCATCTGAGTCAGGTTAGTAATGCTCCATCACATGTTTCTATTGCAGGGTGAATCTTAAACTGAAGCTTGACTTTAAAGCAACCCAACGGAAGTTTCATGTAAGTTTAGTACTTTCACTCGTAGCTCTGGCTGCGGGGGTGCTAGAGACGGGAGCACTTTGATATGACCTTCCTAGCCGGAGATATGGCCGCATTTTACAATAAACTTCCGTCGGGTCGCTTAAAAACAAATATCGCAAATCGAATCGCAATCGCAATATTTGTCAGAAAAATCGCAATTAGATTTTTTCCCAAAATCGTGCAGCCCTACCCTCATTGCCATAATACAGATGGAAGGTGTCTGTGTTACCGTGACGACTGGCTGAGGAGCCAGCTGATGTGCTGCCAGCCGCTGCGACCCAACAGAGCATGGACAGGGAAGGTCACCTGAAGACACACATTATTTTACTGTACATTTTAAAACTCACCTGGACTTATTAGCTACCACATAATAGAGTTGTTAGAAAACATTGATAGGATTAAGGAACCAACATTGAGTTGGTGTGAGCTCGAAGCCAAATCCTGTCCTAGTACCTCACTTTTGGCTTTGCCAATCAGAGTGATTTATTTGGCCGACGGCCTCCCGATTCAACATGTCTAATTGGCCGAAAATCGGCTTGGTGTGTAAGGAGCTTACAGTCCCTTACACACCAAGCCGATTTCGGCCGTCGATAGATGTTGATAGATGTCGGGCCGTCGATGAGCGTCGTGTCGCCCTACTCAGATTGGTGTGTCCCGCACCGTCGTGCCGTGCCGACACCTTCCGCCGCCGATTCGACATGTTGAATCGGGAGGCTGTCGGCTAAAGGCCGTCGGCCAAAGAAATCACTCTGATTGGCTGTTCAGCTTAGCGAATCAGTGCATGAGAAGCGAAACGGAAGTGAGGGACCTGAACAAACTATTAAGAAGGCAAATCTGAGATTTCCTTTAACTCCAGCTCTCGACACAGGTTCGGGAAAGCCCCATGAGCTTCTCGCTGTAGAGTGAAAATGGAACGCACGCGCTATTGTTCTTCTTCTCTCTGTGTATCACGCAGTCTGTCTTCCGGTTGTTGCCTCTTTTGAATGACGAATACACACTACCGCCGCCTGCTGATAAGGAGAGTTATTGCCACTCACGCATGCGCAGTTCGTACGTGCAACTTGGTCGGCTGAAGTCTTTGCGGTGTGTTCCAGTGCGACACATGGCCAAGACGCAGGAGACGTGAGGCGACGTGAGGCGACGTTCCGTCGGGACGTGTTCTTTGGTGTTCTTTGGTGTTCTTTGGTGTTCTTTGGTGTTATTTGGTGTCAGTTTGGTGTGTAAGGACCTTAAGGGACCTTTACATCAACAATGTTTTCTGTAGCTTTAGCCAACTCTCTGACAAATTTAACCTCCCAGACTCTCATCTATTTCGCTACTTCCAGGTCCGTAACTGGGTTAAACTAAATAACCCTTCATTTCCCAATATCCCTCCGGATTCAATAATTGACTCAATTCTGGACACTAACAACTGAAAAAGGTCTGGTTTCAAGAATTTACAATTCCATCTCCCGTCTCACAGAAACATCTCTTGGTAAAATCAAACAAGATTGGGAAGAGGAACTAGTCCAAGCAATAGATGATGATGTCTGGGATGGCGCATTGTGAACAATAGTACGTCCTGTTCCAGGCTCAATCTTATACAACTTAAAGTGCCAGTGAAGTGCATTTTTTTGCGCCAAAGTGAAATGGCAGTTTCATTTCTTACATATAATTGTACCTGTTCATGGCTAAAATAATTTTTTAGGAAGTGCGAGGGACGAGATAAACATCGCAAATTTTTCAGAGTCTGAGCATACCGCTGCTGCAGACGATAGCGGCTGTGACGTCACAAGATGGGCCCAGTTGTGATTGTAAACATGGCGAGCTTCGGAAAGTGATACTGGTGCGAGAGAAATGAGTGATTTTGACAGCTTTTCGGACAGGATAGATGAGGAAAGTGGCCATGGAAGTCAATTTAGTTGAGGACAATATTTTGTCATAGATCTAGAGTAGATCTACACACAGGATTGGCCATCACCTGATCATACATTCATCTGTTCATAGCATGATGCAACATTCATGTTCACATGCAGTGTTGTGCTAGTTACTGAAAACCAGTAAGTAGTTACAATTACTAGTTACTTCACTACTTACACCAAAAAGTAATGCGTTACTGTGAAAAGTAACTTCTTAGTTACTTAGAAAAGGGCACCCATTAATGCCCTTATACTGTAGCCTTCATTTCAGTACTGTTATTGCATCGGAGAATAATACAACCTGTTGATCAACTTGACATGCATTTGCATCACTGAACTCTGCTAAGCAATGTGGTCTATACAAACACAAACACAAAGATATGTTTCAAAGTGCCAATCCAGCCGCTGTTGCTTAGGTGGAGGTGGAATGGCGTCGGATGAGTCTGGGTCTGTGGTCTTAGCTACTAGCTTCGCTACTAGCTTCGTCCCAGCATGTTTTTTCTGCAGATGTTTCAACAGATTTTAATTGCTGTTTTGGGCAGTCGATAGGATCTTTGACCCGCCAAGACACAACTTACATTTAACTAAAACGTTCTTTTCTTTGTGCTCGACAAAAGTGAAATAGTGAGAATATCTCCAGGCGGAGAAACTCGACTTGAGCTCTGCCGCCGCCATGACAGTCTTGTTAGTTAACACAAACACAGTGGCGTTTATTTTTCATAAACAATCTACGAATCTACGAAACAATGACACCAGCCACTCACCTTCATCTTTTGGGAACAGAAACATCAACACAGTGGCGTTTATTTTTCATAAACAATCTACGAATCTACGAAACAATGACACCAGCCACTCACCTTCATCTTTTGGGAACAGAAACATCGCCACTTCGGCAGACTTCACATTACCACAGCCAGCGGCAATGCATCGCTTCCCGTGTGTTTTTCCTCCCTTTTTCGTCACTGTCGCCTCCATTGTCAGCTTTTCTCGATTGGCAATCACTTCCAGTCGACTGCGAAACACTTTCCAATCAAATACTCGCTCAAAAACGTTGGTAAATTCGACTTTGAAATAGAGACAAAATGAATGGTGGTGAATGTAAACACTTCGGCTTGGCCCATCTTCTGACGTCACGCAGTAGATCGCAAGCCACGCCCACGAAGGCGGAGGTCGACTGCGAATTTCCCAGCGGAAAATTCAAACTCGTCAAATTAGTTGCTATTCCAACATCTTTGATATGGGTTCCAATGGACAATTTTGGTCATTACTATACGTATTAGCATAAAAGATCATGCACCGTCGCACACTTCAGTGGGTCTTTAAAGTTGTCCACCGTATCTATTACACCAACTCTAAACTCTCCAAAATATACCCTAATGTCACGGATACCTGTAACAGATGTCACATGTCACCAGCAAACATGACTCATATGTTTTGGTCTTGTCCTCGCCTACAAGGATACTGGACAAGCATTTTCAAACACCTTGCTGAGGCCTTGGACGTGGTACTGACACCATGTGCAGAAACTGCCATTTTTGGAGTACTACCTGGCCACCGAATGATGGAGAGGAAAACTAAGGACAGTATAGCCTTTGCATCTCTATTAGCACGTAGAAGAATACTACTTGAATGGAAATCCTGGATAGCACCTAAAGCATCTCTATGGCTCAAAGATCTAATGTTGTACCTGAACTTGGAGAAGATTAAATATAACCTGAGGGGCTCATCAGAAATATTTGAATCTGTCTGGGGCTCTGTGTTAGCCTACATAGCTGAACTAAAGACACTAAGTTAAGAAGAAAGGGGGGACTATGAATGTATGTTTTTTTGTTGCTTTTTTTATATACATGTATATATGTACGTGTATGTATGTGTATGTGTATGTGTATATGTGTGTATGTATGTGTATGTATATGTGTATGTAAATGTGTTGGTATGGGTGTAGGTATGTACGTATATATATGTGTATGTGTATATACATATGTGAGTATATGGGTACATATTTTGTTATTATTCTTTATATCCTTATCTATTAATTTTTTTTAAATTATCTTTTACATTACTTTATTTATACCTATATATGTATTTATTTACTTTACTATGTAGGACCGGGAGGGGGGGAAAGGGAAAAATATAGACTGTATAAATGTAACTCATTGTGCCTGACTCAATAAAAAATAAATGAAAAGAGGTAGGAGTAGCTAGAGAATGTTCTTGCGAATATTAGAAAAAAACTAAATAGGGGTAGGAGTAGCTGGAGGGCCTTCAGCCCTCATTAGAAAAACACTGAAGTCAGTAGAAAATGTAGCCAACATAGAAGGAGAAAGTCTCAAAATAGAACACGTTGTCAAAACATTGGGATGACAGATTGAAGATGGTGTTGACAGTTCTGCTGTGGAAGTGGCCGTGTCAGACCTGACCTTTACCTCACCTACCTCTATTAAAGACCCAGTGAAGTGTGCGCCGGTGCATGATCTGTTATGCTAATACGTATAGTAATGACCAAAATTGTCCATTGGAACCCATATAAAAGATGTTGGAATAGCAACGAATTTGACGAGTTGGAATTTTCCGCTGGGAAATCCGCCTTCGTGGGCGTGGCTTGCGATCTACTGCGTGACGTCAGAAGATGGGCTCAGCCGAAGTGTTTACATTCACCACCGTTCATTTTGTCTCTGTTTCAAAGTGGAATTTACCAACGTTTTTGAGCGAGTATTTTATTGGAAAGTGTTTCGCAGTCGACTGGAAGTGATTGCCAATCGAGGAAACCTGACAATGGAGGCGACAGTGAAGAAAAAGGGAGGAAAAACACACGGGAAGCGATGCATTGCCGCTGGCTGTGGTAATGTCAATTCTGCCGAAGTGGCGATGTTTCTGTTACCAAAAGATGAAGGTGAGTGGCTGGTGTTATTGTTTCGTAGATTCGTAGATTGTTTATGAAAAATAAAGGCCACTGTGTTTGTGTTTACTAACAAGACTATCATGGCGGCGGCAGAGCTCAAGTCGAGTTTCTCCGCCTGGAGATATTCTCACTATTTCACTTTTGTCGAGCACAAAGAAAAGAACGTTTTAGTTAAATGTAAGTTGTGTCTTGGCGGGTCAAAGATCCTATCGACTGCCCAAAACAGCAATTAAAATCTGTTGAAACATCTGCAGAAACAACATGCTGGGACGAAGCTAGTAGCTAAGACCACAGACCCAGACTCATCCGACGCCACTCCACCTCCACCTAAGCAACAGCGGCTGGATTGGCACTTTGAAACATATCTTTGTGTTTGTGTTTGTATAGATCACATTGCTTAGCAGAGTTCAGTGATGCAAATGCATGTCAAGTTGATCAACAGGTTGTATTATTCTCCGATGCAATAACAGTACTGAAATGAAGGCTACAGTATAAGGGCATTAATGGGTGCCCTTTTTTAAGTAACTAAAAAGTTACTTTTCACAGTAACGCATTACTTTTTGGTGTAAGTAGTGAAGTAACTAGTAATTGTAACTAGTTACTGGTTTTCAGTAACTAGCACAACACTGCATGTGAACATGAATGTTGCATCATGCTATGAACAGATGAATGTATGATCAGGTGATGGTCAATCCTGTGTGTAGATCTACTCTAGATCTATGACAAAATATTGTCCTCAACTAAATTGACTTCCATGGCCACTTTCCTCATCTATCCTGTCCGAAAAGCTGTCAAAATCACTAATTTCTCTCGCACCAGTATCACTTTCCGAAGGCTCCGCCATGTTTACAATCACAACTGGGCCCATCTTGTGACGTCACAGCCGCTATCGTCTGCAGCAGCGGTAGGCTCAGACTCTGAAAAATTTGCGATGTTTATCTCGTCCCTCGCACTTCCTAAAAAATTATTTTAGCCATGAACAGGTACAATTATATGTAAGAAATGAAACTGCCATTTCATTTTGGCGCAAAAAAATGCACTTCACTGGCACTTTAAGCTTACCATTGAAAAAAAGATGCTAAATTGGCTGTGAATGGAAAGGATGTATGTTTCCTTCTTTGTTGTTTCAGGCATATGAAACTACATAGAACATTCTGAATTTTTGACCTATACACACTAAACATTCTAGATGGTGCAATAAAAGCGTAAAAGTTCCAGCTACCATTCAGAGAAGGCGCTTGTGGTTTTTGACACCTTGAGAGCAGTTACAGCGGGTATGAAGACAATGATGCACAGGATGCAGGCGACCTACACACAGATTTGAATCAACTTCCTGAGCCAGCGAATCGTAGAGACAAGCTGCCCATATTTGTCTCTGTTAATAAATGAAGTTTCTGTTAATGAATTAAAGAATAAAGTTTGCATATTTGAAATAGAAATGTTTAAAGAAAAGAACCTTACATTTTTAATGTTGAATAATTAAAAGTTGAACAGTTGTGACCTCCTTCTGACTGAAAGAGAGAAAGGGGGAGACCACCTGATGCAGAGAGGGAGGAGGAAGAAGACTATAAAGAGGATGGAGAAGAAGGAACAAGGCTTTTTTCAAGCCCTGGGCCTGGGCCTGGGTTTCTCTTTAATCCTCAATTTTTGTTAAAACCTTAATAAAACCGGTTTGTACTTTGTACACTTCGACCCAAACTCCTGGTCTCTCTCTCGTGGTATCTGAAGGTATCTGCTTGGTCTTAGAGTGAGGTAAGAACACCCTTCCTTGGAAAAGGCTGACATTAGTTGATAATTTGGATTTAAATTGTTTAGGGGAATAGAAACTCTGCTAAGGTTAAACTATAGTTTCACATTGGTTACTTAGGTTGAGGTGGTTTTGATGAATGTTGAAATATGACATATGCTCTGCTGATGTGGTGATAGAGTGTAAATAAACCAAACCACTGCTATAATCACACTCTCGACCTTGTTCTGACTTATGGTATTGAAATTGAGCAACTATTAGTCGAACCGCATAATCCTGCTTTATCCGACCATTTCTTAGTAACTTTTGAAGTACTGTTACTAGACTACAAACCATTAGTCAAAAGTTCCTGCAGCAGAAACCTATCTGTTAGTGCTATAGCCAAATTTAAAGAAGAGATTCCACCAATACTTAACTTGATAGCATGTCTGCATGTAAGGGAGGAAACTTATACAAAATGTACACCACCCCAAATTGATCATGTTGTTGATAGTGCTACAGATGCCCTGCGAATAAAATTAGACTCTGTTGCTCCTTTGAAAAAGAAGAAAATAAAACAACATAGACTAGCTCCATGGCATAATGCCGAAACTCGCAAAATAAAGCAAAAGTCGAGACAACTTGAAAGGATATGGCGTTCCACTAAACTCGAAGAATCTCGTTTAATTTGGCATATTACTCTCAATGAATATAAGAAGCACTGCGTAAAGCGAGAGCAGCTTACTACTCTTCATTAATAGATGAGAATAAGAATAATGCAAGATTTCTTTTCAGCACTGTAGCCAGGCTGACAGAGAGCCACAGCTCTACTGAGCCTTCTATTCCCATAGCACTCAGTAGTAATGATTTTATGTGCTTTTTTAACGATAAAATTGTTACTCTTAGAAACAAAATTAATGACCTCTTGCCTTCGACCAGTATAGTGTTATCAACAGCTCCCGGAAACGTAAGTTCTAATATTACACTAGATAGTAAATTAGAATGCTTTTCAGCCATAAACCTTGAACAATTGAATTCAATGATTCTTTCTTCTAAACCATCAACGTGTATCTTAGACCCGATTCCAACTAAGCTGTTAAAGGAAGTTTTTCCATTAATTAGCACTGTTTATTAAATATTATGAATATGTCTTTATTATCGGGCTATGTTCCACAATCATTTAAAGTAGCAGTGATAAAACCGCTTCTTAAAAAGCACAACCTCGATCCAGAGGTTTTAGCCAACTATAGACCTATTTCTAATCTTCCGTTCCTCTCAAAAATTCTTGAGAAAGCGGTCGCAAAACAGTTGTGTGATTACTTAAAAACAATGATTTATTTGAAGATTTTCAGTCTGGCTTTAGAACACATCATAGCACAGAGACAGCTCTGGTTAAAGTCACAAATGACCTTCTAATAGCCTCAGACAAAGGACTTGTCTCTATTCTTGTCTTACTCGATCTCAGTACTGCATTTGATACTATCGACCATGATATCCTATTGCGAAGACTAGAGCACTTAGTTGGCATAAAGGGAACTGCTTTAGGCTGGTTTAGGTCCTATCTATCTGAACGCTCTCAGTTTGTGTGTGTCAACGATAAATCTTCCATGCAAACCAAAGTTAGCCATGGAGTGCCACAGGGCTCAGTGCTTGGACCTATTTTGTTCACATTATATATGCTTCCGTTAAATATTATAAGGAATCATTCTGTACATTTCCACTGTTATGCGGATGATACTCAACTATATTTATCAATCAAGCCTGATGAAATTAATCATCTAAATAAAATTCAAGACTGCCTTAAGGACTTAAAAACGTGGATGACTTTAAACTTTTTGATGTTAAACACGGCCAAAACTGAAGTTATTGTACTCGGCCCAAAGAATCTACGAAACAAATTATCTAAAGATATACTAACTATGGATGGCATTAATTTGGCCTCCAGTGAGACTGTAAGGAATCTTGGTGTTATATTTGATCAGGATTTATCCTTTAACGCCCACATAAAATCTATTTCAAGGACCGCCTAGATCCATCTACGTAACATTGCAAAAATCAGGCATATCTTGCCTCAAAACGATGCAGAGAAACTAGTCCATGCATTTGTTACTTCAAGGCTAGATTATTGTAACTCTCTATTATCAGGGTGTACCAAGAAGTCAGTTAAGTCGCTTCAGCTGATTCAAAATGCTGCAGCACGTGTACTAACCAGAGTTAGGAAAAGGGACCACATTACTCCTGTTCTGGCTGCCTTACACTGGCTCCCTATAGAACATAGGATAGAATTTAAAATTCTTCTTCTCGCCTACAAAGCCCTTAATGGGCAGGCGCCATCTTACCTTAAAGAACTCATTATACCCTACTGTCCTACTAGGGCATTGCGTTCCAAGAATGCAGGGTTGTTGGTTGTTCCTAGAGTCTCTAAAAGTACAATGGGAGCCAGAGCCTTTTCTTATCAAGCTCCACATTTGTGGAATCAGCTTCCAGTTTGTGTTCGGGCGGCAGACACCCTATCCGTTTTTAAGAGTGCGCTTAAGACCTTCCTTTTTGATAAAGCTTATAGTTAGGGCTGATTAGATTCAGCCCCTAGTTTAGCTGCTATAGGCTTAGTTTGTCGGGGGACACTTTACTTTACTTCTTCCTTCTCTCTGTCTGTACCTGTGTACTCTCATGTTCCGAATAACCCAGCTTCCCCAAATTTCTTTTTGGTGTCTACGCCGGGACCCTGAGTCGTGGCTGATCCTGTTGCTGTGGTCCTGAGTCCTGGATCGCGAGCCCTGGATCTTGAGTCGTGGCTGTGCCTGTTGCTGTGGTCCTGGATCATAAGTCCTGGATGGATATCCTCGTGGATTCATCTTCTTATTATAGACACATGCATTTCCAAACATTTGGACTACCTATGTTGTAAATGTATTATCTTCTCAATTTACACACGGCATCTATTGCACGTCTGTCCGTCCTGGGAGAGGGATCCCTCCTCTGTTGCTCTCCCTGAGGTTTCTCCCATTTTTTTTCCCCTTTAAACTGTGGGGTTTTTCCTCTTTCTGGAAGTTTTTCCTTGTACGATGTGAGGGTCTAAGGACAGAGGGTGTCGTATTGTCTACTGATATTCTGTACAAACTGTGAAGTCCACTGAGACAAATGTAACATTTGTGATATTGGGCTATATAAATAAACATTGATTGATTGATTGATTGATTGATATCACTGCTGTGATATTGAATGTTTGACTCTGGCTGGTGATGTCACTGCTATGACATTGATGTTTGACTCTGGCTGTGTTTGATATTACATTTGCATTGTTTTGATTGATATATTTGGGGATCAAGAGAGGGTGGGGTTAGGGACTGTGGGTTCTGCAGCTGCCCTAATTACCAGGGAGTCTCCCATTAACAGAGGGATTCTCCTCCAGGGGCAGTTTTGATACTGCTCTGGGGTTCTACCAGCCCACCAACACCTACTACACCATACACACCGTTTTGCTATCCTGGCGGTCGGGCATCTGACGCTTTAGTGCCTGAAATAAGTGATACGACGGGCAGCGTGGTGTTAGAGGCCACGTTGTAAACGCCCCCCTAAACAGATTACGTTGATCTTGCGTGTATATTCTGGGGGGTTTTGAAGTCCTAAAAAGATTGGACGGCCGTTCACCGGAGCCTTATCAGCACCGGAGTTCGGTATTGGAGACGGCCTAGGTATTAACATTGGTTGTATCGAAGCTAGATTCCTTTTCAATGGAACAGCAGGGGTTAGGACTGTCTCAGCATAAAAAGGAGAGAGCAAGTTCACATCTTTGGTCCAGTCATCCGGAGACTGGCCCGGGTTCTCATTCTTTTAAGAATAAAACTATATGCATAAAAAAACAAAAAAAACATTGATAGAACATATCTAGAATAAGTTTTTGTTGCTATATGTTTCACTTTGTTTTAAATTAAATTGAAAAACTCTTTTAATTGTTTTTATGATATGGGCAAATATTTATTCCTTTGCTGGGACTGCACACACAGTAGAGCTATGATTATGGATACAGATCCCACGGTTCTGCTTTAAAAAAAAGAACGTTTCCTTAAATTAGATTTTTTTTAAATGCAATAAATTGTAATATGTTGCCCCACTTAAAGTAGCCCGTTGCATTTTATCCCAATGTATTATATTGTGACACCTTTATCATTCCAAAATTATTTACCATAAGCTGTGTAACTCGAGCTGAGATAGATACTGCAGCTTGTTTCCAGTATTTCAGTGATACATACAGGCCAAGGGAATGCACCGTGTCAGCCATTAATTAGGATCTGGAACAATTTGTTGTCAAATATTCCAACATAAATGCAGCACAAACCCCTGAAGATAATTTTTGACATGTCGGTATCTTTCTTTGAGCTTACAGCATAGCTATGTACCAGTGTAATGTTGAATCACACAATAACCTATACCTGATTACCGGAAATGCATTGTAGAGAAGGTCTGTAAGGCATGTAGTATAACGAGTAACCGGCAGACACTGCTTTTTCTTTTGCTGTGTAAATGAATCTCATGGGTCTAATACAAATATCCTCTCCACACTAGTGTTGGGTACTCAATAATATAGGGGTATATTTTCTCCGACTGACGTGATGTGTGCAGGCCTTTTAAAGCTTACCTTCTGAGGAACATCTTTGATCATATCGTACATGTCCTTCACCATGGCCTCGGTGTAGGTCTCAACAAAAAGTGGAGGTCCATAGGCTACCTGTCGGAAACAATGCAATGTTAGCGAATCACAATCATTCTGACTAAAACCCAACTGTGGGTCTAAAGTAGAGCTTGCCGTCCCATGAGGATGTAACAGCTGTTATATTGCTTTCTGACAAACAGAGTGGCAGCCTTGCTATCCTTTGCTTCTTTACACAGGTGGGCGAAACAATGTAACGCTTGGCCCGGGAGTGGCCTGAACGGAAAGACTTAACTACATCACACCATACATACATTTCTTAAAACATTTATTTTATCAGCTTCTAACTATGAGTAAAAGTACTTTGGCTGTCTGAGGGGCACGGGCATCAGAAATAAAAAGCATCAGCTGCATGCCAGGGGCACCAGTACATAACGTTGAGAAAAAAAAAGCGCCCCCCATGTAGGACTGCATATATTTATCAATTGATGGAAGCCCCGGAGAGCACTTATCATGTTTTATCTATTCATATTTCATAATTATAAATAGAACCTATAAATATTCTTGTAATGTTAGATATGCTTTTTACGTCACAGATATTCAATATTATAGGGGGGAAATAGCAGCATTTGTTCACCAGAGGGGAGTGAGGCAAAAAGAAAACAGTAATGTACAGCAATCAAATTGCATTACAACTACACCATATCATTTTCCAACACAAGTGGTGGGGCTCAGATGATGCTTTGTGGAGTCATATTGATTTATCATCTCCTGAATTGTTCTCTCGTACCACTGGGATCATGACATTTTGATAATAGGTAATTGATAATTGTATAAATGATACCTGCTTTTAACCATCAGCATGTTAGCATCGTCATTGTTAGCCTGTTAGCATGCTGATGATCACAGCAGTGTTTGAAGCGTCATGCATTACAGCCTCACATGACCACAGTGCTTCTTAAACCATAGCTCTACTTATTATCTGGACCCACTGACCAACTGACCAATCCACGGTCCACCTGACCAGCTGACTGCCATCAATGGCTCCTCTCAAAAGCCTATGAAGTCATAAACAAGTATTACACCATGATTTTGAATGTAGGCTGAGAACATGTAATACCTTCCATCCAGGAGACAACGTCACATTAGGAAACTTTTCCTGAACCAACTGCAGAAAACTGGAAAAGAATGATGGAAGGAGAGGAGAAAAACGACAGGCACTCTATTTAATAACCTTTTAATAAATAACCTTTAGCATATTCGATCAATCAAAAAGGTTATATATATATATCTGTCAAGATATTAGTTTTTGTGTTTATAGTTTCCTTTTTTATTTTGACATGTATTTTCTCCTTGTATCTTGTCCTGTCTTACTTCCTGTGTTTTCCCTCCTGTTTGATTGTCTCATTGTGTCCACCTGCTGCTGCCCCTGTGTCTCACCCCTCCCCAGCTGTGTCTTGTCTTGTGATTAGTCTTGTGTGTATTTAGTGTTGTCTTCCCTAGTGTCCTATATCGGTTTGGCGTTGTTTTTTTATTGTTATCAGCTTTTTTACCATCTCATTTTGTAACTGCACCCGGGTCCAACTTCTTGCTAAACCCTAACAATATCACCATTATTACAAAGTACAGAATGTAGCCTATACTGTACGTCTTAGACCATCGCAGTGCTATAAGCATTATAAAATACCAACATTGAGAAAATCCCTAAAAACATATCTGAAAAAGATGGATCTATAAAGATTGTTGAAATGAGAGGATAAAGCCTGAAACCGAGCCAACAGGAGGTGCAGAGCTCTGCTTTACTCTCAGATCACCTGAATAACAATATTCTGTTTTCGTCACAATTTGCCCAATGATGCCAAAAATAGGTTGTCTACCCCAGTTTTATAAAAATGTTCCAGTTAATGATGTATGTCACTTATACCTTTTTCTTAAAATTCTATAATCATCCGATTATTTGCTGTGGCATATTACACATCTCCCCAGATCGCTTATGAAAATGTAAATCTAAAGATATCTTTGTTAGTGAGTATATCAAATGTAGCAATAATGTGCGAAATACATGCATACAAGCTCTGAACAGCAAAGACTGACGGACAGACAACATCAAATCAGCTTTTTCACCTGGTTCCATTGACTGTAGGCAGGAAGGCTGGTGCGTTGGGACCCAGGAGGATGTCTGCATTCACCCATACGGGCCGGTTGATTCCTCTGCTACTGTTCTTTGACTTTTGACTGAGCAGGTCCAATGACAAACCCACTGATCTCAGAGTCTTAAAATCCAACTTCATGCCTGCAGGGACACAGAGCATTAACACCTGTGGGATGGACTCATAAAGGCCCATGTGTTCTACTGAGTACCTTTTCTAGAGGCCAGCACTGCATCCATCCATTGGTCCAGAGTGTTGTCACTATAGATGTCAGGAGGGTGGGCCATGATGGGGATTGGATTCTCATTGGCTGTTCCATAACCCTCCAGAGTGATGTCAGCCTCCAGGATCATAGCATCACCTGATAGGACGAGAGGAGGGGACAGTGTAGACAAATCATGTGTTAAATGATGTTGCTATGTAACAGTCTTCCGTTGGCTATCTGTCTGAAGTGGATTTAGCCTCAGGGGGCAAGGGCCAATATTTTGGGGTTTCAATTATAAGAAACAAGACTTCCTTTTGGATTGTTTGTAGTCGGATTAGCAAATTGAAATGCATAAATGGTGTAGAGACAAGAGAAAACATTCCAATACTGGACAAGCTAATTTTGAACTAATAAAAAGCTTTATTGTTGTCAAACAATAGTCCATGGGTTCTAGGATTTCTTTTGGCCAATGTGTTCGGTCCAACTCACACCCAAACCATACATCACCTTGGTAACCACCTGTCAGTCACAAGGTAGTCAAATTTGCTGCCTGGCACAAACAGGATTAGCCAATACTAATTGATTACAAATGTAATCCATATCTTGTCCTGTAGGCTAAGTGTATGGTACTGTATGCGTGTGAGTTTACTTGTGAGGGCTTTGTTCATTTCCTCCTTGCTGTTAGCTCTGTGGTACCAGGTAGCCATCAAGCCGTCAGGTGAGCTGATATCACCTGACTGAACCAGGAAGTCCAGCATGTCTCCACCAGTAGAAAACGAGGGAAGAGCAGTAGAGGAATCTGATTGGATATAAAGACAAACACAGGCCCTTAAACTTAACATCATTTATACAAAGAGGAGAAAAGGGGGGTTATGTATTCCTTCTTTTTGCTTAATGTTGTTTTAGGTGAGTGGGGGAGGGTCTTAAGTAATTGAACTTTGTCTATCCAGAGAGCACTTCAGTTCTTACTTTTGTCCCTTTGTCAAATTTCATCCAATTGAATTAAAATGACTTCCGAACTGCAGATCAGAGGCCAAGATGTCCTGCACTGTAAAATATTACCATGATTTCACAATATTTAGCTGGAATAGTTTACAATAAATTACTGTTTTACCACTTTACAGTCTTTACCTGTAATGTTCACAATATAATACTGTAATTTTGAATTTCACAGTGAAATCAATACAGGCACAGTTAATTACTGTGAATTTACAGGATAAATGATTACCAGGATTTCACAACATGTTACTGTATTATGTCATAGTAAAATACTGTATTCAGACCATCCTCTGTGATAACACAACAAATTAAGTGATTTTCTTGCTTTTATCGCTCTTGCTTGGCTTTAAATACTAATTTCTTTCTTTGGTGCAGGTTTTACTTAAATTGAAAGGGGCTCCGCTGCATGTGCCTTAAAATAAACGATGCAACATATAAATCTATGTAAAATTGAAATTGTTGTCTTGGCTTATTGTTTTCAGGTGCTTCCTGGGCATTAATCCTGAGACGGGCTCGAAAGCCAAAAAGAGGCATGGCAATTTAAACCCCCATGTCAGCACATTCTTCAGAAAAATGGTTGACTTCGAGTGGATGTCTGTGTAGACATGTGTTAAGTGCTCCCCTCCTTGTTTTCTTTCTTTCTCCCTGCTGCAGGTGCGCCTGGTCTGCCCCTGGCTCCGCCTCTGCCCAGGTGCACCTGGTCTGCCCCTGGCTCCGCCTCTGCCCAGGTGCGCCTGGTCTGCCCCTGGCTCCGCCTCTGCCCAGGTGCGCCTGGTCTGCCCCTGGCTCCGCCTCTGCCCAGGTGCACCTGGTCTGCCCCTGGCTCCGCCTCTGCCCAGGTGCACCTGGTCTGCCCCTGGCTCCGCCTCTGCCCAGGTGTTCCAAACTCCACTCAGCCTTGTATATATAAAGAGAAGCGGGAGGAGAAGGATGTCTCGCCTATCCTAACGCCGGGAGACACTCTCCTTAGAATAGCTCTTTGCCATTTTGAGCTGTAGGCCATATTTTTGCAGATGTGTTTATGTTTAGCCTGGAGGACCTGGTAGTCCAGTTTTCGCGGCTTTATTTTGTTTCCCATAGGGTTTATATTTGATTTCTGGTTAGGGGGGGGGAGCTCTGGGTCCTACGGTCCGTGGTGTGGCTGGCTCGGGTTCCCTCCTTCTGTTTGTTCCTTTTGGCCAGTCCTCCAGACCTCTTTTTGTTTCCCGTTTCGCTTGTGTGAGCAAACGGCTGATTATCAATAAATGCTCGTTACCAAGTACCGGTTATTGCGTGTATTCTTTCATGTTGCGGGTCTCAGCACGAGCCACTACCGCGGAGTAGAGGTTGGGGCTGTAACAACATGTCCAAGACACTGTGAAATGTACTTTGCACTTCAATGGAGTAATAAAAAGTTAAAATGGACATTTTCTTTGTTTTTCTTTGTTGATTGAGCTGATTGAATTGTGTAGTTATGGTAAAATCCCAGTTTACTAGTCAAATGTACAATATATTATCGTATTATTTACATTTGTATATTTACAGTAAATTACTGGCTACTGTGTTGCATTACTTTTACAGTAAAAGTGTGAAAATACAGGTAATTACTGTAATTTATGTACAGCAAGGTACCATAATACCACAGCTCTGTACTGCTATATCACAGTAATTCCATGGGCATGGCAACTGTAAAGTCACAGTATTTAGTTGTACTTTTATTCTAATTTACTGTAAAATATCTACAGTAAATTACTGTGAAATATTTACAGTCAATTACTGTGAAATATTTACAGTCAATTACTGTGAAATCCATGCAACTAGTAGCCAGTAATATACTGTAATTTTACAGCCAAACATTTTACAGTATGGCCTTGAGCTCCAAGCAGGGGTCAAGTTATACGACTGTGGATGCTACATTTCTGATTACCAGCCAATAGCATCTTTTGTCAGACCCTCACCTCAATTTATTTATGTTTTGTTATAACTTGCTGCCACCTCTGCGTTATATTTTGGTATTACTGGCTGCCACTCTATTACAATGCTGTTGTAGAGATGACTGTGCGCTATAAACACTTTTTGAATTATGACATACTATTAATGTTATCACCTGTTGTTACCTCATATGTTCCCTTCATTTCTTATTTTTGTTCCGTGGATGTTATTTTATTTTCTGTATTAACGTGAGCTTGCCTCTCCATTTAATGTTACTTTTTAACTTTTGTCTACACTGTCCATTTGCTGAAAAATTCTATATGTGAATAAATGACTTCTGAATCTGATTCCTAGTATATAAATCTAATATAAATAAGGCTATAAATATAAGTTTGGTGCATTATGTCATTAAAGTTCACAGCCTGTATATCAAAATAACTTTGACCGTCATAATCAAATAAAGCTTTATGGCATTATAAAGTTATTCTGAGCACACAGCTGCTGTTTGAGTTTGGGTCCTCACTACGTCATCCTCCACACAATATAAAGTCATACAGTTTGAACACAGATATGGCCCCTCTCTGCTGTCATAATTCAGTCTCATTCTAATACTGCTACAATACACCGTTGCATTTCCCAGCAGTTGTTTCCTATAAGGATTTACAGACACAGTTAGTGAGAAAAACCTTCAAGATAAGGAAGGGTGATGCATTCACTTGAGAAAACAATGTTTTTCTGAATTGACAAGATTATTAGACACTTTATTAGACTATGATCCACAACTTAAATCTTTTAAGTATTTGTTATCTCTCACAAAATGTATTATTCTG
Organism: Dissostichus eleginoides; assembly: GCA_031216635.1. NCBI lineage: Eukaryota > Metazoa > Chordata > Actinopteri > Perciformes > Nototheniidae > Dissostichus > Dissostichus eleginoides. Next base: position 30,516,350 of record CM062276.1, on the reverse strand, counting down.
TTTGTTTGCTTCTATATTAATGTTGTGTTTTTATCTTGTTTTATGGCTGCTTGTCATTGAAAGTTACCAAATCATAATAGAGTAAATGACAAGTCCTCTTGGGATTTTGCGGCATATACATTCAATAAAACCACAGCCAATATTAAATCTTTCCTAATAAAACAATTACAATATGAATTATTAAATAAATATTCTGTTATTTCAGAAAAACAATAAGATGTATATTGTCAATGGAATGCATTATGCTGCCACAGTAAGGAAACAATCCAATGTCTCATAAGTGATTTTAAGTAAACACAACACATTACTTCACTATAAGTATTTAAATAAGATGTGATCAGTACTGAAGGAAGTGTGAGATGATTAGGAATATTCTGGAGCCTCTTAACAACTAGGACTGGGTCAGACATACAGCACATTATTACTTTCACTACTACATGACTACATTAGGAATGATTGTGTCTAATGCTTGTACACGTTGATAAGCAACACGTCTGGCCTTTTGTGACTCAGACATGTTTTTCTGACTAAATGGCAGTATCAGCTCTTATGAATCCTGACCAAACTGCTGTTTGTACCGGACTTTGTGGCGAGCACAGCTGCGACAGTAATGATTATGATCAGGGGGACGAGTCCAGCAGCCACAGAGATCAGGATCAGCTGAGGTTTGTTCAGACAGCCCAGGTAAAGCTTGCTCTGTGGTTCTGCTGGCAGAGCTCGGTGGTACGGCTTCATCCTGCAGCAACACAACAACAACTGATCACACACCTTCCTATGAAATCACATGTAGCATTCAAGAAGATATTTGATAGTATCCTCTTAAGTATTTTTACTGACTTTTCATGAACAGCCACTGACCTTTCCGGACTTTCCTCCGTGCCTCTGTCGCTCCTCTCCTCAGTTTCTCCCATTCTCTCCTGCTGCTCTTACTGTGCTGGATTAAAAATCTCCAGTGTTTGCAGAGAGCTGCATTACAACACATAGACAGATAAGCCTTATCTACAGAGCAGAGGTGTTCACACAGAGCAAGGTGCCGCGTTGCCCTGAAGGTCCCTACAGTTTAAAATCTGTCTTATATAAACACAACAACCCATAATATAAGGCAGCTCTCCCTTCCTGACGTTCTGTCATTCCCCGGAAGATTTACAGATCAATAAAGACTATTTCAATCTCTGCTTGCTTGATTATATGGGTCCATGACTTCTCAGGGATTTCATCAGGCCAATATGAAAATATAGAAAATAAGTATGTATTGAAAGTTTCCCCGACATAAAGAATGTTGTTGACACATACATTTATGTTAAAGCGTTTACATTTTCTAATGTTTTTTCCATGTTGATGTTTCAGCTCATTATTTTCAATAAAAATAAACTGCATCTTAATATCTTTAACTTTAACATATCTTTAACATTAAGTTGCCAGTAATCTTAGTGTTAAAAAGGTAAGTAAATGTGCATTTCTTTAGATATTTTGTTGAAGTGATCTAATATTTCTGTTTAATCATTTAAATGTATCTTTTCAAATGTTTCCTTTAAATCTCATAAATCTGAGAAATATGTTTAAATAAATACAATTCACTTAAGCATATATATCAGTGATTCATATTTCATCAAGAGAAATAAGATATATTTCTTCTAATTTATTGTAGTAAAATAAATATTTGGTCGCACCACATGATATTTTGACACTTTAACAAACAGAAGCCTATTTATGAATAGTGGTATTGAGAAGATTTAGTTTTTACATAAATATGAAAGGTAAAACATATAAATGGTATAATAACACTTTTTTTAACTAAATAAAATCCGGTTGGACAGAAAATGTAGGCGTCTCATTATTGACCCATTTACAGATATTTTTCCCTGAACTTTCGGCTTATTCAGTTTCTTTACTGCTGACAAAACCCAGAACATAAACAGGACACATAAAGAAGACCACCAGTAAACAGAACAATGAACATAAGCATTGTGTTGCCATGGCAACGGCATATGACAACATCTCAAAACTTGCAGATGTCTTCCGGGCTGGACCGTTAGCACAAAAGTGAAGTTTGAGCACTTTTTGACCATTTTCATATAGGAGTCACAGCGTTATTGTGTTTCATGGCGAGTAATGTGTTGTCATGGCAACAGCGTTTTAGCGAATCTCACATTTGTCATAGAAATGTTGAGGGCCGGACCATTAGCCATCATCTGAAGTCTGGTGCCATTTGGACAATTTTCCTAAGAGTTACGACCACATCGTGTTTTATGGCGAGGTTTGCGTTTCCATGGAAACGGCATATGATGAGACTTCAGATTTGGCGTAGAGCTGTTCAGGGCCGCAGTGTTAACCATCATGTGACGTTTGGCGGCATTCTGAGTATGTCAGTTGGAGTTATGACATCATCGTGTTCCATGGCAAGGGATTGCCGCATCGAGCGAACGTGAAAATGGGCGCCGCATAACGACTACACCGTGGATTGAAAAATTACGATTTTGATACATTTTCATCCCCCATGTCTTGGGACGCTACCCGCCGAATTTGGAGTCGATCGGATCAAATCCCTAGAAGATCTCTTAAGTATGGAGGGCGAAATTCAAAATGGCCGACTTCCTGTACGTTTTTTTATACACCTCCAAGAGGCTATTTAACATGATATTAGATTTTAAAACATAAATATTTTTCTATTCATGTTTTTGTCAATTCGTAAAGCATCATTCAGCCTACTTTCAGCTACAGAAACCATATTTCTGTAAATATAAGTTTATATATTTATTACTTCTCATTATGTTTATAAATTAACTACATTCCTGTTCATATTTCTATGTCTATATTTTGTATTTCTTGTTATGTATACACTTTTTCTACATTCATTTTGTTGATCATACACATATATATATATATATATATATCAATAACAATGGCAAACCTAAAGAACAACATATATTAATTATACTTAACATTTTAATAAAATGACACTGATGTGAATATGAAAACCAGGTATCCTACAGTGATCAAATGATTTTTCAGGTGTTGAAATGATGATGATGATGCCAGTCTTGTACAGTAGGTGGCTGTATGCACCTTTAAGGTAACCTACACACGTTTCCATCGCGTTGACGCTTGCCGGTGGGCGTGTCTGGCGCTTGGGGTTAACGACCAACAACCAATCACATTAATCTCCCGCCCCGGACACACAAAGAGCGCGTTTAATTGGCTAGCGCTTGTACTGGCATATGATTTAATTGGCTGCCGCTTCTGTCGACGTTTGAAAAGTTGAACTTTGAGTTCGGCAAAGCGTGACGTCACCCCATTCAAAGTGAATGGGAAGCGTCTCCGTTGAAACTCGCAACGGAACCGTGTGTAGGATGCGTAAATTGTTTGCCACCTGCCAATAATCCATTGAAGAAGAAGAAGGGGGGCGTGGCTCCTCCCACTAGATCAGGTGAGCTGCTCCCCAAAGGGGCGTGGCCTAGGGTTTAAAATGAGAGGGAAATTATTGGTACTGGTTGTTGAGGTGAGGCTGCAGGTGAGTTGCTATTTGGATGTTTTCTCATATGCCCCTTTCACACCAACGCGGTTCCCGTTCTAGCTCCGTGCTTGCGCTCTTCTGGTTTGGAACCGGTTTTTCTTTTCAGCCCCCGTTTTGTTCACACCGCCCAGAGCCCGACTGGTGCTGCCGCGGCTGCGTCATGACGTCACCTTTTACGTCGCTGATTTTCTCCCCAACGGCGCTCACAACAACAACAATGGGGGACGGCGTCGGGTCGATGATCGTGTTACTTTTAATCATACGAAGCCAGATTAAATTAAATAACTACTACTCAACCCTTATACTTTTCTCCAGAGTGCCATGGTTCATTGTTTATAAATGCTGCTCGTCCACCGGAGTTTATTCTCCCGTTAACTCACGGCATCGGCCGCTGTAAAGTATTCACTGTCTGACTGTCACACAAGCAGCTGATAAATATCCACAATTCGGTGAATGTGTTTCAGTATGAATTGACGCTGTTTGGCATCACAACGCTGTTATGAAAGTTTCTCTGGTATAATCTGGGTGATGTTAGCATAGCAACCGAAGCTAAACTGACTATCTTAGGCGCTTTCACACCAAGTACTTTTTCCAGGAATAGTTCCCGGAACTTTTCCCCGGAACTTTTATTTCCTGAACTATCTAGTAAATCGCGTTCACACCGGAATAAGTCCCTGAGGGAGCCGCTGACGTCACTTCTTCTTCTTCTGCTTTGGGTTTACTGGCTGGCCGCAAACAACTTCAAGGCGTATACTGCCACCCGAAGTCCCCGGCCGGAAGTCCCCGGAGTTGGGGACTGGCTTCAGTAGAAGCTGCTGGGACTCCCAGCAGCTTCTACTGAAGCCTTCCGAGTAAATCGCCAGAAGCGCCGACACTTCCTCATCACTCCACCGCTCCCATGTTTTCTTTTGTGTTGCCATAAGTTAGTCTCTCTCCGTTGGTGCGCTGGGCTAATGCTAATGATAATAATGCTAATGCAAGCAAATAAAATGGCGGCTTCATAAAAACTTTTCAGAGTTTTATGGGGCATGGTTTGCAATTCGCCCAGCCAATCAGAAATTGGAACCTTTTTCTCCCCTTTTTAGTCCCTGCTAGAGAGCAGGGACTAAAAAGGGGTGAAAAGGTTAGCAAAAAAAAGTTCTAGTTCCAGATCTTTTTGGTGTGAACGCAAAATCCCAGGAACTATCGGAACTATTCCTGGGAAAAGTACTCCGGTGTGAAAGTGCCTCTTGACTAGTGGTTGCTATCCTATTGTGGCATAAGCCGTTTTCTACAGGCACATTTTACCGGCATATTTTTCATTATGATTCTACTTATGATAGTCGGACATGACAACCTGTGCAGCCCATGTATTGATTCCATCCGATAACTGCTATAATACAAAACAAAACGTCTGCCTGCTCTCCACAATGATCAATAACAGCGAACGGATGGTCAAAGTAAGGTACAAATAAACAGAATCACACTAAGCCTGGTTAGTGTTGCCTGACTTTATAAAGTGTGTTTTTTTTTACAAGTGTGTGGTTGTGTTCTGGTCACTTTGCTCAGCACTACTGCTTGTTACAACTTTTATTTGCCGTACTCGCCATAAACTGTTAGCTCAGGTTAATCTCGCCCCCCTCAGACATAAGCGTGACGTATGCGGTTCTTGCTTCTAGACCAAATATTTGTACGAGCTTGGTAAGAACCGGTTTTCAGGGAAAAGAGCCGGATCCGCTGCGGTGTGAACATGAAAAACCGGTGCTTATCGGGCTCTAGCTCCGATCCGGCCCTGGAACCGCATTGGTGTGAAAGGGGCATTAGAATGGTGAAATTATGTTGTGTTTTTTGTATTGGAAGTTAGCTCAGCAAGGGTTCTCTTCAAGAAGATGCTTTTCATTTTCTTTTGGGGTGTTTGGGATTGGTCAAAAGTTTGTTTTTAAATCTGTTCTCACTGAGTCTGTACTTGTTCACGGTTTCTCTTGGGCCAGATAGGAAGCACTGCATTTTGCTTTGTGTTTTTGTTTGTGTGTTTCAATTGGTGATATAGTTTTGTTTCTGGTGTTTTATAGTTTGGTTAACTTTCAACTGGGAGAGGGCCCAACCCTTCACTGAGACAAATAATTGCGATTCTACAATATGCTAAGTATTGCGATACGATATATTGCGATATTGCAAATCGCATGGGTCATATCCATGTCCGTCTTCCCTTCCTGGTTAAAAAATGTATTTGCAATAAGAATAGTTTATGTAAATAACCCAATTTGTGTTCTTTGAACCTGAAAAGGAGATGGCATTGTTTTTGTTACATTCATTGCAATTGTATACATGTCTTAACGTAACTACCTGTCTATATATAGAATGCTTTTATTTTGAAGGCAACTTTGCGCTACTAGCAGGAAGTTACTGTTCCCAAAGCAAAAACTTGATGGCGAAAAAGGACGGAGAAAAAGAACGGAGATAAAGTACAGATATCAACATTTAAATACGGCGATATCAAAGATAAAGTTTACGTTTAAGTGTTAGCACCCCCCGAAGAGGTACAAGGTTAGTGTTAACTATAAAAATGTGGCTTGTGTCTTAATTTGTTTATAATTATATAAATTGTAACTTTGCTAACTATTTGAAGTTCTGTTTAATGGTATTCTAAACTAGTAATGCTCATATTAGGGCAGCTTGATTATGGCAAAAATCATAATCACGATTATTTTTGGTCGATATTGATATCACGATTATTAAAAACGATTATCCATTGACTTTTGAAAACGTCAGTACAACAGTATGTTTTTAACAGTTGATTACCCTGAACTTTAAGTATAATTCAACTGAAAAACCAATAGGCCTACTAATAAAATAAATAATACATTTATATCTACATTTAAATAAATTATATCAAAATAATAAATACCATAATAAAGAAGATCAACAAATATTTTGGAGCGCACAGTAGCTCCAAAATATCGTTTTATATGTTTAGTTGTGATACTAAACATATAAATATGATAACTAATGTCACTCACAACCTGTAATGTTTAATTATACTGCTACACGCAGAACTCTTATTTTGGTAACCCCTTAACCAGAAACCGGAAGTAGCAAGCTAAGAGGTTCCGGCTTGACTGTACGCTAGAGCTGACCGGAGAATAAAGACACGGCAACTAAAGCTTCCCTTTTAACGTGTTTATATGGAATTATTAAACAGACTGGAAGTCACAACCGAGAGGGCTTTTAGGGAGGGGCGAAAGTGCACGCGCGGTCAGGATGTATAACGCAAGACAAATTGAGAGCATCATTGCGAAAGGGAATCCAGCTAAAATAATTGTTCTATTTCGATTACGTTGTTTTCGTAATCGTTTCAAGCCAACATCGAGATTAAAATACGATTAATTGCACAGCCCTAACTCATATGGATGTAGCTTAAATGTATATTTGTTGCTTTGAGTCTTTGTGTAGCTCTTACGTTGGTTTTTGAGTTTTCAATAAATTAGAAATCATCAGTCAAGTGTACGACCATCTTTCGGAGGGATATACTACAGTTTATATAAAAAAAAAAAAAAATTATATAATAAAATATCGATACTTGGCGTCCGTGTATCCAATATCGCCACGCAAAGTATCGCGATACTGTGCTGTATCGATTATTTCCCCCACCCCTAATGCATACCCACTTAATGGGAAGAAACTCAGCTAACAGACAATATTAACAATTTTGACCTAAACGGAACACAAGTTAAACACCAAGCGTCTGAACCGTCTAAACCAGGGGTGGGGAACCTTTTTCCTCTCAAGGGCCATTTCAATTTTTAGAACATCCTCCGAGGGCCGTACAAATTATTGAACTCGACCTCTGCTTAAAAAAAACTAAAATTACAGCCCATTCATTTGGCCTTTCTTTCATGCTGTGCAAAGAAAAAGCAACCTCTTAATCCAGATATTTTACCATGACTTGCATGATTTTTTTTTAAATGTTGAAGTTAAAAGCATCAATCTGGTGCACTTTGAGAGCTAAATGAAGAGATCTATGGATACATCTCTCAACATCCATATGAAACAGAACTGTAAGCAGATTTTCTTTGTCTTTATGGATATTTTACAAATCACTCCCCTTTTAAACTGTATTCTTGTTCATTAATAACAACTTTTTTTTTACTCTCATATAGTATTTTATACCTGTTTTTCATTTATTCTCTTATTTCCCTGCTGAAAAAACTGGTGAAGCTGGTATTTATGCTGGTGTACCAGCTTCACCAGCAAGACCATGCTGGTAGACCAGCGAGACCAGCATGGGAAAGCTGGTACACCAGCATGGTCTTGCTGGTGAAGCTGGTACACCAGCATGGTCTCATTAGGTTGGTGAAGTTGGATTACCATTTTAGCTAAATAAATAGAGAGAGAGACATAGACAGAGAGAGAGGGCGGGACACGGAGGAACTGCGAGACAGCAGTGGTTGAAACATGGGCGTCGCAGCCATTATATGAGGGTGGGACAAGTCCCCCCCACTTTTTCAAATGATTAGTTTAGACCCCCCCACTTTTACTATGCGGAAAGTCCGTGAATCGGTCTATCCATTCGCCGGACTTGGTAGAGCGCTGTGTCAGTGCTTCACTATCAAATCCATTCCACTTGCTTATTGAGAGAATGCCCAAATCAATGAAACTCCGTACCATGTTTTCACTGCTACTTTGTACCAAGGAAGATTCTCACATAGCGCGCGCATGTTCAAGGAGTGTTGTCATAGTTGGACTACTCAGGGGCCTCATTTATTAAGGGATATACGCTCAAAAAATGGCGTACGCCAGTTTCTACGCAATGTTTGCGATTTATAAAATACTAACTTGACGGGAAAATGTGCGGTCCTCCACGCAAACTCTGACCCATGCGTACGCACTAAGCACAAAAACGGGAGAGACGAGAAACTGCGACACCGTTGGCAGAAGGAAGAATGGAGAGAAATATGTGGAAATAATACCATAAATAAAATGTTACCTCTCATTTATCATATATGAAGAATTCATCATTTCTTACAGTTTCTCATCAAGGGGGTGTCTCCTGTCCCCGGGTACAAACACACTGCCTGAGGAAGGTTATGTGTATTATTTTTGTCATTAACCTTATTCGGACCACTTATTTATTTATTTTGGTGACGCTCCGACCTCCATGCTGCTACTCTGGTTCAAACTGCATCCACCAAACAATATGATTTATCTCGACCTCCCCAAAAGAACCAAAATCTGACACGGTGTGAGATGTCTTTTTTAGCTGTTCTGTCGTCATTTCCTGCGATCTTCTTCATGCAGTCAGTCAAAATGAATGAATGAATGGGCGTTTCTTTGACTATTTATAGGCAAATATGGGCGTTACGTGAAGCCCGCAAAAGCTGCGCCGCATTTCGAGTCGATTGTGATTTATAAAGGGAAACAGGCGTAGGAAGTGCCGTACGCACTTCCCTCGCCGGTATGCAATGTTTTGTGAATCGGAAAATGTCGGAACAGTTCTGTACCTATTTTTTTGCTTTGTACTACGTAAGCAACCTTCCCACGTGAATCCTACGCAAGACGTTATAAATGAGGCCCCAGATCTGTTGTATGAAGCGATGCCGGTAGCGGAGGTAAGGCACACACACCAAATGTTCAGGAAATGGTTAATACAGCGAAAATCAAAGCTGACGATCTCTTGGTTTGATATGTTTTCTCCCCCAGACAACAGGGACATAAGAACATTTTTTTCAAAGAAGAGGAAAGTAAGTCATCAGCTGGTAGCAGTTAATCAGTTAACAGTGATGGCGGCGGCGGCAAAAGCGTCTCTCTTCTGGAGAGGAGTTTCGTCTTTATGTCATGATAGAGAGATACAAATACTGAATAGTTTAGATGAGAAAAGGCATCGAAATGCCAGGTTACTAGTATTTATCATGTAAACAGGGAACATGAATAACCGATCTCTCTGTGCTCATGTAAACACCATATCCCCAATATGATCATAACCGGGATAATACTCATAAACGGCTTACTGATGTCCATGTAGACCAGTGGTTCTCAAACTTTTTCCCCCCTTTGGAGAAAAAAAAAAGTCGGGCCCCCCCCAACATTTATTAAAATACATCAATATGAACGTGAGCATTCCTTTCAAAAAAATCACTTTGCTAGAACAGTGATAATAAAACAATGCTCCATAAGTCTGTGTGCTCAAAAAAATAAATACATAATATAATTGTGCAATCCCATTGCTAGAACAATAAGTTATAATACTTTGCCACTTTGCAAAGAAAATGCTGATATTTGGCAAAAAAGTGTGTCTTATCACAGCATGAGTGGTTGCAATGAGCCTGTTTGGCTCTGCACATTTCTTCAAAACGGGGTTGCAGGCTCAGTGGCGGCGCCAGAGATTTCTTTTGGAGGTGCTGTGGGGTAGCTTGACGTTTCATAGAGGGTGCTCAAACATGTAGGGTTTCCATTAAGGTACCGGTCGCTACAGTGGAATTCTCTACTGCAACAATCCCCATGCAAATACACAGTGTACCCGCGACTGTTACAATGAAGGCTCGATAATCAGCTCACGGTATATAGGTGTAAGCAGGGGTAAAGTGCTATTTTTATAGGTGGCTCGTTCCACACACACACAAAGCAGAGCTTGAATGAAACACAGAGACCCAGACGTAATTGTACTGTATCATATTATTTTCGAATCAATCATTTTTCAAATTATGATTTTTTTTTTTTTAAATAACAATTTTTCCTCCTGGTCTCTCGCGCCCCCCTGTCATGCCTCTGCGCCCCCCTTGGGGGGCGCGCCCCACACTTTGAGAACCAGTGATGTAGACGCAGTCAGTGTGTTTTACTGGAGCCTCAGTTCGATAAGAGATTCTTTTCTGAGTTCTTTAACTTAAGTACTCTCTCTCAAAATGGTAATGTGCATTATGTTTTAATTATACTTCTTATCATTCAGAAGCTTTTTGTGTGTGTTTATGTTTTACTGAGTGCTTATAGGCAATTTCCATCCCAGTATTCAGTTAACTATTTATTTTCTGTGCACATTACATACACTAGCTAATATTCTACCTACTGCTTGGGACTTTGAGTCTTCAAAATGTCCAATGTCACAGACTTGGACTTACTTTAGAGTCAGTTGTATTTACATTTAGTATGACTTGTTATGATTCAATGTGAAAGAGTATACTGCTCAATAAATAATGATCACTTCACCACCTCTCTTGACATCTAGGCGCTTGAGAGTGAGTCAGAGGCAGAATACAGGGACAGTGGAGAGAGGTCCATTGCTGAGGTGAGTGATGAAAGGGAAATGACAGTTTAGAGTAAATTGTGATGTGGACTCTCATCCCAGAATTTTAAGGAAATCATTGGGGATATTGAACAGGAAACATTTCAGTCAAGGGGCATCATATGACCAATATAGACAGAAGAGCAACATTTATTTGAACATTTAAGTCAATGATACCATTCCTAGGTGAACTTAACATCCGTATGGAGTCAGATCAGTCTCAATATTAATAAATGCTCACAGAAGGATTCACAAATGTATTTTGCGATTTATGCGATGTACAAAAAATGGGCATTTAAACTGCTTTTTATTAATTCAAAGACGGCTCTGAATTAATAATCAAATATTTTTCCTTTCTTTACTACTGAATGAAATTACAAAATGTACCCATCATTTTCCTCATGCTAGTATAGCCACATAAAAGTATCAAACCACCTAAAATGCACCAGAATACCGGAAATCTATTTTTTTTTTCTTCCTACGCCCATGGGTTGAAACAAAGTGGTTTAAAACATGGTTTTTAACTGGCACTAACGGTCGGGGAGTGAAGATCGATTGAGAGCGGTTGAGAGCCATTTCTGTGAATTTAGCTAACGTTAGCTAACTCTATCAAAGGTTAGCATGTTAAGCTGTACTTTATGTGGCAGCTAGCTTAATACAAAGAGGGGTTTTGTGCTTCATTGTAAACTTTTCTTACAAATGTGTGTTAATCTACTTGAAACTGTAGAGACAGTTTTTTTCTACTCAACTATACAGACCATTGTTGAGGAGATGCAAAACATACTGTACATGAGTTGGGTCCGACATATACTTTGAGTAATGTTACTTTGCTGCTAAAAATGAAACATCATTATCAGATGAGGACATCACCAACGTGTGTGAGTCTGTCAGGGGATTTGATCTGTTCTCCGCATGTCGTACACACTGCTCTGTTTTATTTATCTTGTAAAATGTAAGTCTCTAGCTCTTGTCATCGTTCAGGCTTTGCATCTGAACTCCTATGACTGGTTGTGGACTTGAAGGGAACGACTTCCTGGCCTTCCTGACATCCAGGAAAAGGTGAGATTCTAATCCATTTGAATGCCAAAAGCAAGTTATTGTTTTTTACTTTTTAAATATGATTTTTTGGGGCATTTCTGTTTTATTGGACAGAGGCAGTAGAGATCTGCTGGAAACAGTGGAGAGGGAGGAGATGATATGCAGCAAAAGGCCCAGCCGGATGGTTGCTGCTCCGTGTGGAACGTGTTCTATCAGGTAAAGCACTTTGGTACCCAGTTATTTATGGTATTGAGTTTGAATTTAGCCTTTGGAATGCAATTTCCAACAGCGCATTGTAAAGACTGAAAGATTTAAAGCTTGACATGATTTGGTCTTTTACTGAAGAGGATGTTTGTTCTCCTGTCTTCCTTATCTTTCTTTCAGGTGTAACATCTACCAATGGTTGTACATGACAGAGACCTCCTCCACCTCTTTGCTGTCCTACTAGTCAACCCTTCTGATCATGTCCTTTCCTAAATAGTGGTACGTTTTACAGTTCAGTGTACGTTAATTTAGCAACTTAATGCTTTACCGCTGTTGAATAAATCCTATATTGCTAGTGATTTTATTATAACTACGATTTGTAAACTTTTTGATTCCAATTACAAGTCTTTTTGTTATAATTGTAAAACATATCTTAACATCCATCAGCAATCAATACAACAAATCATCCAACACAAATAGAAGAAATCCGGACCTATTTCTTTTTATACAACAGCATGTATTGGGACTGCTCATTGATGTCATCAAGAGCCATTGAGTCTACCTTTTGTAGTCGGCCTCTCAGAATGTTTATCATTTCTTTGTCTCTGAACTTCTTTAATGCTTAGTTTTTGTATTGATGATATTGTTTTGTTCTTTATTTTTGTTGTGAGAATCACTTTGCAATTGTGTAAGTGCTATATAAATAGTTATACTAATATTATTGTTGTTACCATCATTACTATTATTAATAATGTTTTCTTTGTTTTCTTTATTCATCGCTGCAGAAAGGATCATGCCAGCCCACATCAAACACCTGATCAAGAACTTGTGAATCTTCAGGCAGAAAAGATGAAAACACCTGTTCAAAGTTCCAGTTCCCTGTACATGGAACCATGCCTGTCTGGGACTCTGTTCCACATGTCTTCAGTCAGTTCTGGACCCTATGACTCTGTTCCACATGTCTTCAGTCAGTTCTGGACCCTATGACTCTGTTCCACATGTCTTCAGTCAGTTCTGGACCCTATGACTCTGTTCCACATGTCTTCAGTCAGTTCTGGCCCCAATGACTCGGACACTAGTTCTACCAAGGCTTATTAGAGGTAAGCAGTGGTAGGAGAGGAGTGGAGTTATCTTTGTATTTAGGCTGCAAGTCGACAAAGGTGATCAAATGCTGATGCTAATAACGATCCGAGTCATTTTATATTGATTGTCTGCCAATACCGAATCCTGATCAGATTCTTTTATTTCCCAGATAATACAGCTGCACCATGTACACTAGCTCTATTGGTTTTTGCCATTGTAATTTACCATAAGCAATTGTTGACTGTAACGTCTATGCCAACCGACTGTCATTTGTAATGTATTTTACCGTACTTTTAACAGTCAAGTTCTGGCAACCATAGGAATTTTAACGTACATTTAAAAAAACATGTTTTAAAGTGTACTTATATCTGTACATTTATTTTCAGTTTGGTTCAAGTTGTGGCTTCCACAGACAGAAATGCAGGCCAGATTGGGAAAGGCTGGACACTACATAACGGAAAAAATGATGGATATAAACAAGAAAAAAATATAAATATTGAATTATATTTATTATTTTTATTTTAAATCAAATGCACCTGTTTTAGATAATATATTAATTTTGATGTAGGTTAATTTGTAGGTTGGTTGTTTTTTGTATAATTATTGTATTGTTACTGTGTATTTTATTATATTAACTAGCTATTTATTGCTATTTATTAAATAAAAAAGACTGTTATGAACACCATAGAGAGGCGAAGTCCCTCCCTTTCCGGGGGAGCTCCATGGGACCTTATTTCAGAAAAATTATGTATTGAAGTCAATGGCGAGAGAAAGATTACCTTTCGATCCCGTTTGAATTGTGCCACGAATTACACATATGATGTTTGTCAATTTAAAAGATCATTTTGCAAGTCAAAAAAATAAAAATGTGTCGTAAAACTGTGAAGTAACACTTTTTTTGTGTGAAACCGCTCAATGAACTACATCTCCCGTCTCGCACCACACACCAAGACGGCCGTCACGTTGGCACATTTCACTTCTTTCAGAATGAGGCGAAAAGTATTAAACGAGGTGAAAATCACTACAAGTCTGGGCATGTTGAGAGCTGTACCTACACAAAAGGGGAGTTAGTCGGTTCGTAAGAGCCAGCATGCGGGACCGGGATTTGTAGTCTTTTTAGTTGCGTATTTTTCAAAGTCTTATATTTCAACAGTTTTACGACAAACTGTCACAAAACATTTTTTTTTAAGATTGACAAATACGGTGGCCCTGAAGTGCAAAACACCACAGTATTTCACAAAACACCGCAGCATTTCACAAAACACCACAGTATTTCACAAAACACCGCAGCATTTCAGAAACACCACAGTATTTCACAAAACACCGCAGCATTTCAGAAAACACCGCAGCATTTCAGAAAACACCGCATTAATATAATACATTAACCGTGCTTTACCTGAACCTCATCATGACACTAGAGAGGACGGCAGGATTGTAATTTCCCGTGTTCAGTGAATGCAACAGAGGCAAGACACCAGACCAACCAGAGAGTTGAATGGAAATAAACAACTGTCTTATTGGCTGACAGGTACCTATCCTGTGAGCTGTGACAATGTTTAAAATAAACTGTCAGTCGGACTCAGAGTTTTTGAAGATGGACATAAGAACATTTTTTCTTAAAAAAGACAACATTCTCAAGTGGTGGCTCACACAACAACCCCAGAGCCACCACTTGAGCCAGGTGAACAAGGTATGTAAATGTCAGTAAACTTCCAAGTTATGCGAACATGTAAGCAAAGCATAAATTACAGCTACGTTGACGTTACTTTGAATCGCGGGGGTAAGCTAAACCGTTAGCAAGTAGCTATAGCTAGCCAGATATATTAAATAAACAATTTGTTATACAATCTAAATGTAATGTTTTTTAGCGTTACCTGGTGATTTCAAAGAAAGCTCTCTGGGAAATGTTGACCACTGACGTTGCCATAACAACACCTGAATTTAAATGTGCAACCTCTATTTGTGACAGATCTTTGCATGAAATTATAATTCTTCTGAATGATATTCCTATTGACAGCTAGTTTCTATGTGAACATTATGAGATGGACAGCCAGAGAGAATAAATGAAAAACAGTTATGAAATACTATATGACAAAACAAGAATACAGTTTAAAAGGGAAGTGATTTGTAAAATATCCATAAAGAAAAATCTGTTTACAGTTCTGTTTCATATGGGTGTTGAGAGATGTAGATCTCATGATGATCAGATGCTCTCAAAGTGCACCAGATTGATGCTTTTAACTTCAATATTTAAAAAAAATCTTCCCGGGGGAGCATGCCCCCGGACCCCCCTAGAGGAGGTTAGGTCCACGGTGTTTACATGCTTATTTATACAATATGTGTGCTTATGCTAACATCATAAGACAAAAGTTGGTTCCGTGTTGTGTGTAGTGAGGACGCGCTAGAGTGAGGGGGGCCCCCAAGCCAAAGCTCGCTTAGGGCCCCCAAAAGTCTAGGGCCGGCCCTGCTCAGACCTCTCCCTGGCGGGACCGCGCATAATCATAACCTCTGCAGCGCATCAATCTGCTGCTGAGCGCGCCACATTCGAAATGGCTGAGGTGAAGGCGGAGCTCGGAGAATACAGCATTGTCAATAACACTTCCTCAAGAGCGAAATCCAACGTCTGGGAGCCTTTTGGTGTCATCCATGGAGAAAATAACCAACATCCCACGCTTTTTGAGCCAAATATGCAACTGCGTGTGTTAATAATTGCACGTTTTTAATGCTCATAGGATATGCGGGTTCGGGTCGGTTTGCGGATCTTGAAAATCAGACCCGTAAAGGACTCTGACACACAGTCCACCTTCAGCCTCTGAGGGTCTGATTAGTGATGCAGCCTCCGTACAGGGGGGCTCCACAGTGATGCTGACAGACACAGGGGGGCGGAGTCAGCCTGGCTCTGTGCTGCCGGGGGGGGCAGCAGGGTGGAGTACTTCAGAGGGACGTCCAGCCCCACCACAGGACCCACCACACTGAGCCACGACAACACGTAGTTCACCGGCCTACACACACACACACACACACACACACACACACACACACACACACACACACACACACACACACACACACACACACACACACACACACACACACACACACACACACACACACACACACACACACACACACACACACACACACACACACACACACACACAGAAATGTTAACAAGTACCCTTGTTTGCATTTTAATTGTGCTGTATCTACACAGCCAATATATAGAAGGAAAATCTAGAATTAAATAAAAATAATTGTGTGTTAGAATTTTGTATTATTTGACAAAATGATCTTATTAATACGTTACAGAGTGCAGTATTCCACTGATACTCACTTTCAAAATAAAAAGTGCAATATCTCAGTTTTGGGCGATGTGTTTATTGATCACGTTGACATCCTGATGACCATAAATGGTTTATTGTGCAGCACTATGTATGACGTGAGATGAAAAGCACTTGGTTTGCTCTCCTGATTTGCAGCAGCACTATGACCTTATAACCTGTCGTGATATCAGAGCTGCATGGACCAGCTGTAACTCGAGCAAAAACTTAATGCACTTTTTAGTTGCATACAGATGTGAGTTAATTGAAGCGCCTGATGCACAGTGTGATGCGTGCACTGTGTTTGCAGGTGAGCCATCAGCAGGGATCCTACCTGTGTTGGTCCTGAGCCGCCTGCAGCACCGGACGCATGAAATCCTCCGTCCTGCAGGGGTGAAGCATGAAGAAAGGCTGACCCAGCAGAGGGTGCTCCTGACACACACACACACACACACACACACACACACACACACACACACACACACACACACACACACACACACACACACACACACACACACACACACACACACACACACACACACACACACACACACACACACACACACACACACACACACACACACACACACACACACACACACCAGAGGTGTAATACATTTACTGAAGTACTGTACTTAAGTACAATTTTGAGTATTTCAATTTGTTGCTACTTATTTCTTCTACCCCACTACAATTCAGAGGTCAATTTTGTACTTTTACTCCACTACATGTATTTAATACCATGTACTTTTTGCACTAAAACAGAGGGAAGGAGTTGTTGTTATTTATAGGTTATTATGCTATGATTTTACGGGTTGGGCCCACTTGAGATCAGATTTGGCTGTATGTGGCCCCTGTCTGACCCCCCTGCTTCATACAGTCTTTGCGTGTGTGTTTGTGTGTGTGTGTGTGTGTGTGTGTGTGTGTGTGTGTGTGTGTGTGTGTAGGTATGCGTTCACACAGTGATAGCCAACATACACACACACACAAACAGACACACTCCGTTGATCACAGTGCAGCTTCAGCAGAGGGTGAAGTTAATAAAGCTGATGTTCCAGAGGAACACGAACTACGAAGCCGGATTTTCTCTTCCTGGAACCTAACCTGCTACGGAGCAGGTTAGGTTCCAGGATAAGAGATCAACTCAGTGAAAGCACCACCTTCTGACCAATCAGAGCTCAGTGTGCGGAGTTTAAAGCTATCAAGTCATATTACAGGAGAAAGGAAATACAGAAAAACTGCCGTTGCAGGAAAGACGACCGGCAAAAATCACCGACTATGAACGTGAAAATGAATAGAATATCACCTCCCATCTTCAGAGCAATCTGACTATTATAACATTAGCGTTAAGAAAGCTTACTTAAATATCTGCCACAAGTTAACATAAGTAACCGGATCAAAGTAACATTACGTACAGTCCGCGGCACTGTGAGTGCAGACGTTGATGTGTCCCATTATCATTCATATCACATCATAATGTATCATATATGTCCTTATCTGAGTCAGCTGAGCCGTATCTGGCTTTTATCCTGGATAAAGTGTTTAAGTCATGGATGTTTAAAGTTTAACTTCTTCATATTTGTCTAATATTATAGTTCACTTTTCATTCAGGAAGTATGACGCTGCGCTGTCGGTACGCTTGTCAATGTTTGTGATTGGTCAAATGTTGCTAACCCCGCCCCTTTCATGTGAACGTGCACTCAGCCGGACAGAGAAACCCTGGCTTGAGTTAACGAGTTGATAACCCGCGTCGTAGGACCGCTTAGCGAGAGCGCGTTTGTTTTGGATTAGGTAAACCGGGTAACTCAAACATATCCAGGGTATTTTGAACCGGCTTCGTAGTACAGGCCTCAGGTGCTACCTGCAGAGTGATGGTGTTCAGAGGACTGTTCTGGAGTCGCAGCCTGTAGTTTGGATGGACGGAGCTCCACACCTCCTCTAACGACAGGCTCCGCCCCTCTGACATGGAGACACAGAGAAGAAATATCAATTATAAAGAAAACTACAAATATGCAAAGGTGTGCAGACCCTCTCATACAGCAGCACATTTATTTTCCAGAACAAACCAATGGCAACTTTAGTCTGATATTTGAGTGGAATAAAAATGCGTTCAAAGACTAGAAATGTGATTATGTGGGGGCACCATTTTTAAATGAAACGTGACACACGATGAAACCTTTGTTTTTTGCTTCATAGTGTGTCTAAGGTTTTAGGCGCTGTGGATTTGTTATTGTTTATACTATTGTTGATTCTATAAATGTACTTTATTATTATTGTGATTTTGCGTTAATTGTCTGGGTTGTTTCTTGACCTTCTTTTGAGTTTTAAAAAGTACAATTTTACACAGCTAATTATACATGTACTAGTAAAGTTGTTAAAGTGACGTACAATAGTCTAGTGCTCTCTCCATTCCTGCAGCTAAAACAGTCCAACCAGTCAGAAGGATCATGACTTTCCTCAAATATATGTGTGTATAATGTGTGTGTGTGTGTGTTAAAATAAAATGTAATTAAAAAAGTCTAAATTGCAAGATGTTTTTTAACCCTAAATAGGTAGGAAATAAAAAATAAAGAAGATTGGAAAAAAAGAAATGTCCTCGGTTCCCAGGAGGATATATAACAGGCCTATTACTGTCTTTATTGGTATGCTGTAGTTTAGTAGATATCTACAAACAAAGAGTCGATATTTTTCTAAAACCATTTAGTGCTTCACATAATAAAATACACAACGGCTGTATCCTGATATTATATGCTTTAAGAGCTGTAGGTGACGTGTGTATACAGTGTGTAGGTGTGTGTGTGTGTGTGACTGACCCTGAGTGCAGGCTCTGAAGTAGAGCACCGGTGTGCTGTAGCTGCAGGAGTGCAGGATGTGATACTCGTACTGAAGCAGCTGGCTGCTGCCTGCAGACGCCACACACACGCCGTCATCTTCATCTTCATCTTCATCCTCCATGTCACCTTTGATGCTGTCAGTATCAGCTGAGGCATCAACATTAGCCTGTGGAGGAGGACAGATGTTGGACAATAAAACATCAGCTCTGTCTCTCGGTACATTTTACGTGTTAGTCTGAACCTGAAGCATGGAATCATCCTTCTTTAGGCAAATTCATCTAATAAAAACAAATGCACTAGCACACTTAAATGACATTTGACCTGCAAGAATATTTAAAATCAGGAACTTATTATTTAATACTACAAGACTACATTGCATGTGAGAAACAAAAGGGATTAATAATGAAGGAATGTGGCAAAGCTGTATCTCCTGGAGAGTCACGTCTGTTCAATTTCTGTTTTTCATTGAGGCTGACAGAAATGAATTCTCTCTCCTTTTTTGTTATGACCTGATTTATGTTATGACATGAAATACATTTTCCTTCATTTTGATTTTCTAACCAGGCACTATGTTCATGGTTAAGTTGTGTTATTGAGGTTAAGTTGACCACAGTGTGTTGATCTGATCAGATTGTTAGTATTTGAATCGAAGGTTCATTCATTGACTGATAAATAACAACATGCTAATGATGATTTTTATCATCTCTTTTACCTGTTCCTGTTCCCCTTCCCGCTGCTCAGAACGTGAGGGACAGGAAGTGTCTGCCCCGCCTCCTTCATAGTCCCACACTGAGCTGGAGTCGATTACCACTGACCTGAGAGCAGTCTTCCTCAGGTAGCCCTCCTGAGAAGAGCCGGATCAGAACCGTTAGTAATATTCATGGAGCACAGCAGGCTCCGCCCACAGTGATAATAATGAGCTTTATTTGTGAAGCACCTCTCATACAAGAATTGTAGTCCAAAGTGCTTCAAAGTTGACAATTGATATCTTTTAAAAGTCACAGAAAAAGATATATCACATAGAATAAAGTAACCAGTAAAATACATGAAAATAAATATAAAAGAGCATGGAATAGACATAGAAAAAATTGATTAAAATATATGATGATATAATACATTAAAAGGAGGATAAATGCAAATTCACATTGTGATATTAATAATATAACTCCAAACCGGGTGACAGTTTAAGATGCTTCAGAGTGCATTGAGAAAGGGCAGCAGAGGGCAGGAGTTAGCTTCCTAAAGGCTAGAGTGTAGAAATAAGACAACAACAACAACAACAACAAAGCAGCAGCAGAGGATCTCAGTTAGGACAGAGGTCAGAGGTCTCACCTGCCCCCCCTCCCAGCTCCAGCCGTCCCCCAGCTGCTCCGACAGCTGCAGGAGGAGCTGACAGCACAGGTGGAACTTCTCCTCATCCAGAACACACAGGCTCATCTCTGCAACACGGAGCACTGCAGGGTACATCACATTACTAAATGTGTATGAAAAATATATTTAACAATAAAAATTACATCTTGCAATTTTAAACATACAGGAAAACGCTGAAACAGTCTACTCTTCCCTTTAATATATTGTTTTACAACCATAACAAACATGTACCTGGACCTATTTACATGACTGTATGTGCATTTAGTTTATGATAAACTGGCTGACATACGTTTGAAAATGTCTTATATAGTGTATATGTTTGTTGATAATGATAATATCTGAACTGTTATTACTTATTTATTTATATTATAAGTATTATTTTTTGCTCATTTTTTTTTTTTTAATTGTTTTTTTAAGTGATATTTCAACTGTATCTTTAATATTTTGAATTTAGTTATAGTATTACTATTGTTGTTCTGTACGTGGGAAGGGACAGGGTTTAAAAAGTGGACAAAATGCACACTCCTGTATTTAGTTTTTGGTACTGTATGTATTTTAAAGTTCCTATGATTTCTAAGTTGAAGAAAAAGGATAATAAAGCTTAACATTTCATTAAAAACTATTTCTTAAATGACAGGGCTTAACACAGACAGTGGTTTAACATGTTGGTATATATATGTCCGGTCATTATCCACAGGAACAGACATCACTTAAACGGGAACTGAGCCTATTTTCTTTATAAGTCTCCCATTCATTGTGTATGGAGCAGCTCCAGACTCAGACTTTATACTTTGTGACTTCTGGCTTTCACATATATATTCACGGAAATGTCTTAATCCATGGAAATAACATATTGGCATTCTTAATGTAGCCGATCCTCCTTTAAACTACACTACCTGTTGCTGTTAGACCACAGTTTAGACGTGTTCACAGGTTTTACTTGAGTAGGAGTAACACTATCATTGTAAAAACACTGCAAATACTGTCCTGCATTTAAACTGAATACTAGTAAAAACTAAAGTATAGTAAGAATAACCAGCACATTTGATTCGGTTAAGTAAATAAAGTCATAATGTAGAGAAGCCCCTTTCATTAGTTCAGTATCATTATGTTTATTATACTTAACTGTCAAAGGCCTTAGTGACATATGCACAAAAGCTACAGCTAGTGTGAAGAGGACAATATGAAGTACCAGGCTCCTCAATACAACGTACAATATACTTAAGACAACAAACTAAACAGAGAAATAGAAAATAAATTATAAATAGAAATACAGTAAAAAATAAAATAACTTGCAAAATAATTGTGCAAGTGAATGAAGAAACAAGTAACCTACATGTAAAGTAGAATAAAGTCAAACAGAAAGTCAAAAATACTGTAAAGTGGAATAAAATACTGCGAATTGTACTAATATATAGATATGCGCGCAATTAACAGATGTATACATAAGTAAGTGAATAAGTAAAGTTAATATATTAACAAAGTACAGGCAGCACTAACACAAGTAAAACATGTTGTAAACTCTTTGTCCAGTAACTGTCAGAGGAATGAATACTAGCCTATACTAATGTGTCATTCTAATCGTTATATAATGCTTTTGCAGTAAATGCAGAGACATCATATCTTGGTACTGACAGTTAGCTGCTGATAAATACCTTCTCTCCAGTCTCCATCTCAGCAGTTAGCATGATATGACGCAGCTTCCTGTGACTCTGCTGCTGGAACCCAGGAGGTTCCTATCTGAACGAAGGTCTCCAGACACTCAAAACACTATACAAGAGTTAGTTTCCCCAGTTCTTTCCTACAGTATACGATAACTCACTTTTCGAAGGAATAGCAGGAACAATGTTTCTCTTCCGGGTCGTAAGATCACGTGACTGCTACAGTCACCTTTTTCTTAAATGATTTGTATCTGTCAGCAACGAATTCAAACCAAAAGTCTTGAACATTTCAAAATGTCGCAAATAACAAGATAAATGTTTTTATATAATATGGATTTAATTCAAATATCGTATAGGTTTCTAATTTCTCTAAATTCCTCCGGGGATCCTCCGCGGATGTATTTCCGGCAACAGTGATGTTTAAAAGAGTCGTGATGTACGGCCGGACTGATCTCAGCCAATGACAGCTCTGGATGCATCCCCTGGACGCGATGTTTACAGTGAGAACAGCTGTGAGGTCCGTGCAGAAAGCAGAGCACCTCAGTCTGGGACCCAGCCCATTGAAAACATGCATCTCCTTTTACTCTTTTGAGCTACTCTATCAATCTCTGATGTACTGTACAGAGGACATCCTGGTCTTTCCAGTGATATGTCATTGGTTAAAATTGCATGCTGGGAAGTTCCTCTTTCTTTTCATCCAAAATGGCTGGCATACCAAAAACAACATTTTATAGAAGCAGGAGAAGTCAAATATTGTTGAATAATTGTATTTTTTACCATGAAAATCATATATTTTCTTGTTTATTAACATGTGAGGAACTATATAATTAGTTCTGAAAGCAATTAAATAATTCAAGTTTTGAAATAACAGCTCTTTTATAAATGTCCATTCTAGTGGACGTCAGGACCATCTTCATGGACTTAATGACTCAATATTGTTGCAGGAGACGGAACTGAAGCAGACATTCTCTGTACCAGATAGTTAAGAGAGATTCAGATCTCAGCTCTCAGATGATGAGAGAGATGAGGATTTCACACCTGGGATAGAAGAGGGTCAAGAAGAAGGGGGGGGGGGGGAAAGATGCAGGAGGCTCCATGAGCGCACAGATACAGACATAGAGACAGATAGGGACGAGCTGGAAAGACATGGAAAGACATGGCCTGTGGGCCAAGAGTAGCACGTATGTCTTATTGTTGTTTTTATTTTAAGTGGAGCCATGAAAAATGAGAATTGCCTCAGGAATGCCAAGTTTGTTTCTATGAGCATGGTCAAATGGAGACCACATCCATAAAACTAGTCAAGATGACCCTACAGCCGGTGCCGACTGGAGTCAATGAGGTACTTTTCCCAGTACATTGACTACAAAGTCTTTGAAGATCTGGAAAGATTCACCAAAAAACAAATTCTTTTTTTAGTGTCCAAATAAACAGCAATGTTCAGATCAATTACCTATTCATGTTTTAAATAAAAGGTGAATGTATTCTTGTATTAATATCACTCTATAACCATAATACGTTACATAGTCTATCTGTTAATTTTGGCTGTCTTTTCGAAATAAAATGGTCCTAACGTCCTCTACAGTGGACATACTGTAACATTTAAAAATTAAATTAAATCAAAAAAGTCTTAATTGCAAGATGTTTTTTTTAACCCTAAATAGGTAGGAAATAAAAAATAAAGAAGATTGGAAAACATTTGTTTTCCTCGGTTCCCAGGAGGATATATAACAGGCCTATTACTCTCTTTATTGGTCTGCTTTAGTTTAGTAGATATCTACAAACAAAGAGTCGATATTTTTCTAAAACCATTTAGTGCTTCACATAATAAAATACACAACTGCTGTATCCTGATATTATATGCTTTAAGAGCTGTAGGTGACGTGTGTATACAGTGTGTAGGTGTGTGTGTGTGTGTGTGTGTGTGTGTGTGTGTGTGTGTGTGTGTGTGTGTGTGTGTGTGTGTAGATGCAGCGGACAGACAGGTCTCAGTTGGTTTGGTGTCCTATGCTTACTTGTAATACTTGTAAATAAAACTTTTGGCCCGTAATTTCAATTCCCCATTGTAGCGACCAGAGAGGGGGGGGGGGGATATATCCAGTCTCTGATAGTGTTACGTTATTACGAGAGTGCTCTCATACTTGTTTGATTTTGAAATTGTATATATTTATATAAATATATATAAATATATATATGTGTGTGTGTGTGTGTGTGTATATGTCCGCACTGTAGCCTGTTATTGTCTCATTATACCGCACTGTCAATTCATTAAAAGTAGGCTAAATAGGCCTAAGTTGTCATGAACACAGTTCTGCCCATCAGAGCTGCTGTGCCTCCTGTCATCATTAATGGACGTCTCTTTAAAATGACCGCTCAGAGGAGAGGATTTCTCATTTCTCTAACCGCCTGCTGCTTCCCCCCTCCTCTCTCATCGGTTCCCTTCTTCGACACCTCCGCTCGCATCTCCTGTGGGCGGGACTAAGACACAAGGATAGGAGTCGAGGAGGGGAATTAAAGAAACCTTCCGTGTGTCCTTCGATAGTCTCTGAAGTGCCGCTCACCGTGTTGTTGGTCTGTATGACCGCTAGATGGCAGCACACCGCAGCACCGAACTGTAGAAACAACAGGACAGCGCCGCATGATGCTGAATGTGCAATCAAAGAAATACAGAAGCACAGTGAAATGGGGGATTTATTCTCCGCTATTTTACTTATTTAAAAAAAGCAGATACAGCAGGACCCACGCTCTGTGTTGTTTCTGACATTGCTTCTGTCCTAGTACTCATATTGTTCCTATACTGAGTTCACAGGAATCAAGGTGCAGATGCACAAAGTGATTAATGAGTGTTTTAGACACTTTTGATATCAAATCAAATGTAATGCCTGTTTGACCATTATAACAACCAGTGTTTGAAAATGTAATGCAAAACCAGCAGTATAACAATAATAAGTGAATAATGTGATCCGGACTGAGATAGGCAAAAGGATATGCAGATTAAGACGCTTTTATCCATAGCGAATTACATACTCAATACTGTGGGCAATCCCCACAGGAGCAATTTGGGGTGCAGTGTCTTGCCCAGGGACACAACGAAATGCTGACTGCAGTGGGGTTTGAACTTGCTATCCTCTGATTCAAAGATCAGCGCACTAACCCACTGCGCCACACGCCTCCAAATAAGTGATCATTATTTTAATTAGATTTAACTTTCTCCTTGAGTGATCCATTGTCTATTCTGAGGTGATCTGCTTCCTTGCAACTGTAGAGAAAAGTTACATATTTTATAACTTTATCATACTGCCAACAGCAGGGACGTGCGCAGACATTTTGGGGGTCGGGTGCTCAAGTGAGAAAAAGGGCACTTCCCATAATCACTTATTTAAAAAAAGTTAAAACAAAAAGTTAAATCTAGTTGCACATCTCTGACTTACTGACCAATTAATTTTAATACCCTCACACTCACGCAATTGTTTAATACTCAGCAGAATTCTACAAAAATAATCAGCTAACACAGAGACAATGGTCTTCTTTAGTAGCCTATTCACAATGCACAAGAGCAGACAACAAACTAGTAAAATTAATAGTTATTAAATGAGCAGCCAACAATCAAAATTATGAAGTTACTGTTTAAGGACATTACAGGCTAAAAGATCGTTTTTTCATGTACTTGTTATTTTGGTCTATTTTGCTTCCATGTTTTCTTTCACTTCCAAGAAACACATACAAATGGTGTTCGTTTTACCATGTCTGAATTCATCTATAGATTTAAAGCTAATCTGCATTTAAACACAACATTTCCGGGGAAAATACTGACTTGACGTAAGTAACTATCTGGGGAAGTTGTGAGGTGATGTGTTTTTTTGTGTTATCCTTTCCACCTGCAATGCCTTGGTAACTGCATGCAAATTAGCGCATTTCAATTAGGCCTAGTTAACGCTTAATTTGCATATCAATGTGGCGATTGTGATGACGTTATTAGATACACATTTTACTGTATTCACTTTAAGTGTCTCCCCTTAAGTACAGTACATTAGCCTGTATGCCCATGATAAATTGCCTTAGCTAAACCTAGAGCTAACTTATCCATTAGCTAGTAGCCTACCTTAGTTAACTATATTTGTTATTGTCTTTTAGCTAATTAGCTGTAAACTCGAGGCACTGGCAGCTTAGTCATTTGTTCATCACCACTCACCTTCAAAATAAGCCAAGAAAAGCCGGCATAACATGGGACAGTAAAGTGGGAGCTGCTGCTACCTGTCTGTCTGAAGGGACTGCCGATGTCCGCACCGCTGTGCAGGAGACGTGGAGGGAGGGAGGGGGGGGAGAGCTACGGAACTTCACAGTCTAATCCCCCGACCTGATATTTTGTATTCATCAATATATTTTTGGAAAGGGAAACTGTGCGCAAACAGCAGAAGATATATATTCATTTATAAAAATTAAAAAAAAAGGGGGAAAAAAGGGCACTTTCTCTGGAGGAAGAAAAAGGGCAGGGGCTCAAGCCCACTTTGATGTCTATGTGAGCACGTGCCTGGCCAACAGCAGCTTAGAGAGAGAAAAGACATTCAACACCTTTTATGAAACTGAAACTGAAAGGCAATTATTACATGATTGGGTATAACATTGACATTTGACCTGATGGTGGCCTTTACATTACCATAGCACAGTGGTTCTCAAACTTTATTGAAAAAAAAATTCAGCCAAGTACCCCCTGATCAGCGCAAAAACAATTTGTTAGGGACAAAATGCCTATAAAGAGGTACAGTACAGCCTTGCACCATCAATGTCTGATTTATTAAAACAACAACATAGTAACTTGAAACACTTAAAGGTGGGGTAGGTAAGTTTGAGAAACCGGCTCGAGATACACTTTTTGTTATATTCCATGGAATGCTCTTAACATCCCGATAGCAATGAATATCTTAAGTGCTTTGACAAAAAATCCATAAAAAATGTCCTCTGTGGAAGCCGTAGTACTGTAAAAAGCACGACCAATCATTTTAGCCGGGCCGGCTAAAATAACTGGATGGCCTACCTGACTGTCAGCCTTCCATCTGTGCACAAACTTATCTCGTGCCCTCGTTGGTCATGTGCGCGTTCGTGTGTGTTGGAGGAGGGGCTCTGTAAGGAAGTGGCAGATTTTTTCCGGCTGTGTATTTTCAAATTCTAGCGCACTCGAGCTGGTTTCTCCAAAATTACCTACCCCACCTTTAAATGCTACATTTCAAATGTTTACAATCCATCACTAAATTCATGGCAAACCAATTTTAACATCATGCAATAACACTAAGACGACATTAGTTGCATTGAACTGATCTTTTTAATAAGTTGTAGGCTACTTACAATGTAGTGAGAAACATGGGCTTGTGCTTCTCTGAGGATCTTTGTCATTCTCGGTGGGAGGGAGGCAAACTGCAGTTATTACACTTCGCGTTTTGAAATATGTGTAACTTCATATAAAACCCACACTGCTCAAACTTCGTTACTTTTCCTAAAATTGGTATATTTATTTATTTTGGGGCACGGGGAATGAAGAGAAAAAAATATATGAGCATTTTATGAGCATGGGATTTTGACCCCTCATATAAACATATGCATAATGCTGCACTATACTTTGCGGCCACACGCCGTTGCCAAGCAACGCTTATTGTTTAGGTCCTTTGATAAGCAGGCAGTCATATCATTAACTAGAACTAGCTAGATCTGATAGATTTGGACATAAACGCGAGTGAAGTATAACCGGACGCGAGAGAGAGAGATCAGAGATCAGATCAGATCTCCTGACGGAGAACACGCAGCTCTTCCGGATCAAAGCTCCCCCGCTGTGACGGACCGGTGAGCGAAGCCAAATACACTAATGGCGCGTTTCCACTACAGCGCGGAGCCCGGTTTAAGAGGGCTGTGACGTCAGCGGCCCGACTTTGGTTGCGTTTCCACTTGGCCTAGTACCGGCCGGCGGGTCCTAATTCACAGTTTTTCTGGCCTCATAAAATCGTGGTTCTAGGGCCAGGAACAACCAGGCTGAGTTGTGACGTCAACACTCTCGACTGCTGATTGGTCAGAGAGAATCGTCACAATCGGCGCGCGAGATAATCCCTGGCGTCGCATATATATATAGCGAAGCTTGCAGCATTTTTATAAACAGCATTTTTGTCAACAGAGGAGCTAAAATGGCAAAAAAAAGCACGCCCTGGTTGGTCGAGGAAGTGACGACGTTCCTACATTACATTGCAGATGATAAGATCCAGCGGGAGCTCGACGGGACAACTCGCAATATTAAAGTATTTCAGGAGGTCTCTACACAGATGTCCACAAGCGGCTACTTGAGGACTGTCGTGCAGTGTAGGGAAAAACTCAAAAAGATGAAGAGTGAATATCGCTTGGTCAAAGATAATAACAACACGAGTGGTGCCAGTAGGAAAAACTGGAAGTGGTTTGAGCTAATGGACACCATTTACGGCCATAGACCGGCTAGCGTTGGGAGGGATGGAGGCCTGGACTCTGCAACGGCGTTACTGGAGTCTCTGCATGGTACGTTTTTTCTAACGCTCTGTTATTTGCTTGAAAGCGTTGTGTCCCTATCTGTTCTAAAGCTCACTTCTAACAAATAAGTCGTCACGGCAGTTTTAAGCAGCATGACTCCCCCCACCAAAAAGCCGATCGCTCCGCCTACACTGCGTTACTATAGTTACTGCCCCAGTTCCTAAACTGTAATGGAAACGCGCCATCAAGTGAGCTGGTCCTAACAAGGCCTAACGAGGCCGAGCGAGGCCGAGCGAGGCCGAGCGAGGCCGGGCTCCGCGCTGTAGTGGAAACGCGCCATAAGAGTTAGACCTAACACACTTAGCTAGTTTATCTACTCTGGAACAAGCTAAACTAGTTATACATATATGTATTCTTTACTGTCGGGTCACTTATTACAGGTTCAGCGAGCTGCACGAGAGTGACGAGCGAGGAGAGGGAGAGGAAAAGAGAGCACCCCGTTTATTTTTCCCATTTTATTATCCAGAATTACTGTAAACTTTTGAATGAAGTAGTTAATCTACTATTAGTAGTTTGTTTAAAACCATTAATTATTTTATTTCTTTTTCATTAACATAAAATAAATCTCACGTACCCCCTGCAGTACTCCAACGTACCCCTAGGGGTCCGCGTACCCCCATTTGAGAACCACTGCCGTAGCAGACCTGAAAACCTGTTTCAAATGCACCTTGGCAAATACAATTAAAAAAAACAAAAAGCATATAAGTTCTGTATGTAGCGCGTTCAATTGTTTGACTTATTGAGAGCTGATGTACCTGCAGGATTCTTGCTGTTCTGAGTTACGCAGCGTCCACAGGGCAGCGTGCGTTGAAGCTTGCCGGCAACAACCAATCACATGAATCTCCCGCTCTGGACACACAAGCACGCGGTTTGATTGGCTAGAGCTTGTACTGGCATATGATTTGATTGGCTGACGCTTCCGTCGAAGCTTCAAAAGTTGAACTTTTCTCAACTTTTGAAGTGAGCAACGCGAGCAAAGCGAAGCGACGGAACC
Source organism: Dissostichus eleginoides (assembly GCA_031216635.1). Taxonomy (NCBI): domain Eukaryota; kingdom Metazoa; phylum Chordata; class Actinopteri; order Perciformes; family Nototheniidae; genus Dissostichus; species Dissostichus eleginoides. Next base: position 30,486,533 of record CM062276.1, on the reverse strand, counting down.
ACAATGCAGTTCGGCAAAGCGTGACGTCACCCCATTCAAAGTGAATGGGAAGAAGCGTTGAAGCTTCAACGCACGCCGCTGTGTGGAAGGGCCGTTAGCATCATAGGGTTGATTGAACTTTATTGTAAGTCACTTTGGATCAAGGGTAAGCTTGATGTGATGTAATATTATTACATTTTGATATTACAAGTACAAATAAGAGACATGACATGACATGACATGACATAAGATCAGATGATTCTAACAACATCAGAGAGAACAGCACTGCTCGCTGTGACTGGAAGGCTCTTTACTCAGACTGCTCTCAGACCAGACAAGTGTTATCCATCAAGTTTGGCCTAGAACGTCTCGTAAAAGTCTGCAGGAAGGCCGGCGATCCTTGGAGCCTTGCCCCTCTCCAGCTCTGCATTGGCCATTGCAGTGACCTTGAGCAGGCCATTTTGGAAAGCCTGCTCCCCCTCTAGGGTCTCTTGAAACTATTTAAAAAAAGATTCTCTTCGAAAGCCAATGCACACTGAAAACATCATTATTTTTGCAGCTGTTGCCCAGGGTCCGAAAACACAGAACGCTTCTGCCCTTTCTTAGTAGGATATAGCATCTCAGGCACTTCAATATGACGCCGACTTGGCCTTGTCCCTTGATCTCTTTATAAACCTGTTAACACGTATGCAGAACATTTCCTTTTATCATACAGTATAACATTGAATTTATTTGCACAGTACCGTTGTTGAAGAAATAAGAGGAAAACCATTACATTTTACAACACATTGACACATTTAAACTAATTTCCTTAAGATGTTTCCTGATACTCAAACATTATTTCTGCTATATGGGTCATTTTGGAGTCATGTATTTTCTCAGATAGAGATATCAAAGTTTTGTGACGGCCACTCATTCCAAAGCTGCTCACTGGGTGCCCATACAGCCTTTTTCAGGCGTCCTATAGCTTCAACATTTTCTGAGAGCATAAACAAAGTACCTTGGTGAAAAAGTGTGAAGTTAGAAATTTTAGCTGGGAATGAGGTCACACCTAAATTCACACTGTTACAGGACAACAAGATGGAAAACCATTAGCCTCGTTAGCCATTGTTAGCATTAGCAGTTATACAAAAACATTAACCTGAAATGTATTTTTGTATATGAATTGCCCTTGGTTGGAAGTTTAAGAGCACTGTATAAATAAAAAAATAGACACATAAAACCAAAGTGCTAATAAACTGTCATACATGCCAACCTTTCCAAATCCAAAAGAGGTAGGTTTGCGTGCGGCAAATGTGCACGCCCAAATGAGGTAATCAGAAGAAATGGAATCCCAGTAATTACATGTATAAACCATGTATTTAACATATATTGCATCATTTTATGCATTTTTCAGAAAAAGCGGTAGTTTGGTAAACAGTGACATCAACGACATATTTGGTCTGTAAAATGCCCGAAAAGTAAAAGAATGGGAGATAAATATCCCAAAGTCTCCACATTTTGTTATATTTTTAATGTGTTTCTGGTCCTCTTTCAGTTGAGACAGTGTGTAGATGAAGGATGTGTAAGGATGTAGAACTCTTGTGTGAACGTTGGATAAAGCCAAGTTCATATTCTTGTTTCATCTTGTTGACATATTAGAGTCAAAGGTTTGCACAGAGCGAAATATCTTTGTGTTGCGCCATAAATCTGAAAATACTGCATTAAAAAAGTCATTTCCTGCATTTCTCTACTGATAAAGTGTGATATAAATAATGTACAGGCTTTCAGATTGCTGTAGTTCACTAAACAGAGACATTAACGACATGTTTGGTGTTGAAAATGTCAGAAAAAGTGAAAGAATGGGAGATAAATATCCCCAAATCTCAAAATTGTATTATATGTTGTGTGTGTTCGTGGTCCTCTTTCAGTTGAGACACTGTAGGTGAAGGATGCTTCAGGAAAAGACCAAACACTGGATGTCTTTCAGTCGCCAACATGTGTTTTCGAGACACTGATATTAACGGGGAAACCCTGCAGGACTCAAATGCCTCGTCTCTGTTCCCTTAACTCATTTGGGAGTGATTACCCATCAGCCCCGGGGGTAACGCTTCCTTTCCTCTGCACGTTGTTTCTCTTTCAGAAACACAGAGGACTGTTTGTATGATGGGATAACTGACACGCTGCAAACGGTGTCCGCCAAAAGTCGAGTCCAGTGTCTATGTAGTGTCATTTTTATTTGTTATAGTTTGGGAAGATTGAAAATCGGTAGGGAAAGTCAGCTAAGTCGGTAGGCGGTAGAAACATGTCAAAAGCGGTAGACTACCGCCCAAATCGGTAGGGTTGGCAGGTATGAACTGTATATTATGACAATTAACATTAGGCGGTTTCACACCGGAGTACTTTTACCCGTACTTTTCCCCTTTAGTTCCGTTAGTGCCTGGAATTTTGCGTTCACACCAAAAAGAGAACTTAGTTCAGAGAACTTTTACCCCCATTTTTAGTGCCTGCTAGAGAGGTGGGACTATCCTGGGGAGAAAAAAGTACCAATTTCTGATTGGCTGGGCGAATTGCAATCCACGCCCCGTAAAACTTTGAAAAGTTTTTTGAAGCTGCCATTGTATTTGCTGGCATTAGCATTATTAGCATTAGCCCCGCGCACCAACGGAGAGAGAATAACTTATGGCAACACACAAAATTACATGGGAGTGGTGGAGTGATGAGGACGTGTCGGCGTTCTGGCGATTTACTCGGAAGGCTTCAGTAGAACTCCGGGGACTTCGGGTGGCAGTATAAGCCGTGAAGTTGTTTGCGGCCTGCCAGTAAACCCAAAGCAGAAGAAGAAGAAGTGACGTCAGCGGCTTCATTTGCGTAATCTCTTAGTTCCATGGGGTGCTAAGTGCTGGGAACTATGTACGGCAAAGTACTTGGTGTGAAAGCGGCTATTGTGCCTTAATCCTTTTGTTCACAGTGGCATCAACAGTTAAAACTTAAAGAACATCAGTGAGAGAGATGGCAAAATAAGCCATTTATTGAAAGAATCAAAAGAAAACTAAACATGGACACTTTTTTTTTTTTTTTTTAATCAAGCAAAATGTAACAGTTTCCACGTCGAAAAACACAGTCAACACTACGTCTCTGAAACACTCAGTGTGATCAGGCAGTTCTGTACCGAGGGCAAAGAGCAAAACAGCAGTTTTTTTTATCGGAATCTTTTGTAACACGTAGACCTTCAGACAGAGAACAACTGAAATCCAACACGTGGCTTTTGAAATCAAATATATACATTTGTTCTTACAGCATTTACATATTGAAAAAAAGAAAACAATAAAAGTACCACAGAAGAACTCTATCTGTCAATCCAAAGATACAAAACAGAACTAAATACACGCCATGTAGAAAAACTGAAGCATGATGATGCTGCCAGGACATCACCTTATTGTTTTCATGAATGCTGAGAGAGAGAAGCAGCAGGGGGTCCGGGTTTTAGAGGAACACATGGGAGGGCTTGTCAGGAGGTTGGACAGGAACGTGCTTACACAACCCTGAGCTGAGAGCGAGGTGATGGGTGTGGGGGCAACTTCCTCCAGGCCTCACTTCACTTCCACTCTAAAGGAAGACGGGATGCATCAAAAAATGAGACCACCGACAACTCCTACAATGCCAACAGTCTAAATAAAAAATGTAAGACATTTCCTCTGTGTCTTTTCTTTGGACAGCATTGCTAGGGTTATACAAACATATACACCAACACAATGATATACACGATGATTTGGCTTACACAGATGGGGTTAGCCAGATGAAGCCCAGCCGGTTGTAGCTGTTGACAGACTGAAGGGGGGGGGGGGGGGGGCAGACAGACACACTAACAGTAGGTAGACACTGACTGAGGCGCTGCATTCACACCAATATGGCTTCAGGCCTAGAGACATGCCGGCAACATGCAGACATGTAGACAGGTGACAAAGTGGAGGGTGGAGGTAAACTGCGTAACCCATCCAACCTTCATTATCAGCTAACACACAAGGTAAAGCTACAGGTTCCTTCCTGTGGCTGGCTTTGAGGACCCAGAGACAGAGACAGAGCCTGAGAGAGACAAAGCACAGCATCATAAACTCAACTCTTCTAAAACTTAATACAGAAGCATTGCTGGAGTTCCTTCTGTGTATGTGGTTGTAGGATGCAAACTGCATTTATGTGTCTATAAAGAGCCAACATCTGAAGTGTCATTTGGAAAGAACACTGACAAATGAAATTACCACAATTGCCCTTTGACCTTCCTATACTCTACTGTACTGTAACATGTCCTGTAATAGTTAACAGAGAAGTTCGATAGTATTGCTTTCAGTATATGTATAATGCATGGGGCTCTACATAATCACAGATACCATTGTTTTGAAAGGAGGGTTTTGGTGTCTTGCGATATTACCATAGACTGTATATATAAAGGATATTACAGCTGGGAAATGCTTGAGGTGTTATCTATGTAATCCTAGACTGCAAATGAGTTTAGAGGATCTTAGAGGCAAATTCTGTGGTTTCTAAAGTTGTGGATTGTGTGACGTACTCAGGGGCTTCAGGTTCTTTTGAATTATCCCACAGATAAGCATGTGAAGATATGTAAGACACTTCACTGAGTAACATGTGAAGAAGTGATTACATATGTAATACAAGTACAGGTTTGATTGTTTAGGCCACTATGCATAGTTTAATGTTCTGACCTTTCCATTAACTAAAAGGAGGAATATGAATATTGGATCATTCATTGGACAGCTTTGGTGATGTCATCCTGCATCATCAGAACAACCTACAATTGGAAGTACATTTGGACTACAGCCAAAGCATGCTGCAGTTCACACAAGTCAAAACCATATTAAAGCGTAGACGCCCCATAGTTCATTTGAACTTCACAAAAAAAATACAGCGGCATCATGAGATACAATCACTTCAAATTCATGTGTTCATGTTTTGAATTCTAATTGGCAGGAGGAACAGCCTCTGAATGGTCCATCACAGGACACTAATGGCGCGTTTCCACTACAGCGCGGAGCCCGGCCTCGCTCGGCCTCGTTAGGCCTTGTTAGGACCAGCTCACTTGATGGCGCGTTTCCATTACAGTTTAGGAACTGGGGCAGTGACTATAGTAACGCAGTGTAGGCGGAGTGATCGGCTTTTTGGTGGGCAGAGTCACACTGCTTAAAACTGCCGTGACGCCATCTTCAATGCGAACATAAATGTAAGGATAAAATAGACTTATTTGTTAGAAGTGAGCTTTAGAACAGATAGGGACACAACGCTTTCAAGCAAATAACAGAGCGTTAGAAAAAACGTACCATGCAGAGACTCCAGTAACGCCGTTGCAGAGTCCAGGCCTCCATCCCTCCCAACGCTAGCCGGTCTATGGCCGTAAATAGAGTAGTAGTAGAGACCTCCTGAAATACTTTAATATTGCGAGTTGTCCCGTCGAGCTCCCGCTGGATCTTATCATCTGCAATGTAATGTAGGAACGTCGTCACTTCCTCGACCAACCACGGCGTGCTTTTTTTTGCCATTTTAGCTCCTCTGTTGACAAAAATGCTGTTTATAAAAATGCTGCAAGCTTCGCTATATATATATGCGACGCTAGGGATTATCTCGCGCGCCGATTGTGACGATTCTCTCTGACCAATCAGCAGTCGAGAGTGTTGACGTCACAATTCAGCCTGGTTGTTCCTGGCCCTAGAACCACGATTTTATGAGGCCAGAAAAACTGTGAATTAGGACCCGCCGGCCGGTACTAGGCCAAGTGGAAACACAACCAAAGTCGGGCCGCTGACGTCACAGCCCTCTTAAACCGGGCTCCGCGCTGTAGTGGAAACGCGCCATTAAACTCTCCAGTGAAATGTGAAACAGGTTGATGACTATTTGTTAATAATCATCAGCATAGAGTACAGTATGTATATTGGTGTAGCCTTAATGCTGTACGGATAAGTATGCTTTAGTGATTATAATTATATTCTGTGTGTCATTCAATGTCCTCCGTTTCCTTCATCAATCATTCATCACACACTTCAAACCCTTTATCTCTCATTCACATATCTAGCTTAACAAGAGCTGAAGCTTAGTCAAAGCCAGTTTACGGCCATTTGTGTTTCATTAGTTTCTCAGCATTTTGAAATGTCATAGTTAACAACTCGATTAACTAATAGTCTTTGTGACCCATTAAGTTAGTGTTGAAGTGTTCATTTAACAGACACCTCAAACAGATATCTGACCTGACTTCATAATGGTCAAACAGTGTACCAGCATCACTGACTTTCCAAAGAGATATCTCAGTTTTGACAGATAGAGTTCAATGTCTGTTTTGCCAAGATGTCAGGACCCTTTTCAAAGTTTCTTTAAACGGAGACATCAACACTGTGAAACAGGCCTTTCTCAGAGTGGACATTTGACTTGTCATTGCAGGAAAAGCACAGGTGGAAGTAATAATCGTAATGGTTTGTTAGTTAGCACTCTGACTGTAACACTGACACAGCAGTGAATACAACTACTATTGTTTTCTCTTTGCCAGTGAGCTATGCTGAACAGAGGTATCTCATCATTACATTACATGTCACTTGTTAGACGCTTTTATCCAAAGCGACTTACATACTCAGTACTGTGGGCAATCCCCACAGGAGCAATTTGGGGTGAAGTGTCTTGCCCAGGGACACAACGACATGCTGACTGCAGTGGGGTTTGAATCTGTGCTCCCCTGATCCCAACACCAACACACTAGTTCACTGCGCCACAGCCTCATCACACTGGGAAGTAATGGGAAGCTGTTGACACAACCATATACATGACACCTGTGGAGAAAAGTAAAGCTGTTTGAGTGTCTGTAACACAACAACAAATTCTCTCCAGCTAGCTTGTCCACTGTTAGCTTGTCACCCGCTAGCTTGTTACCTGCTAGCTTGCCACTCAGTGAGGCCATAGAGGCACTGCAGATGAACAGAATTCTACAAGAAAAACTAAATTAATTCAAACAAATGATGTGATATTCTTAAACTTTTAAGGAAGGCAACAGCCCTAACAACAGCAACAAAAATGCTGATCAGTCTGATTTATAAGTGCTTTTGATGTCTGTACCTTGGATGGGACATACATCGATTTTATCCCATCTATCAATCCACACTAATCAAGAGACATACGTGTGGTACCTCAGTACATCTCTACTGTGTGTCTACACGGCCATGGCGATTTGACAGGACACACATTTCTGAGGGCAGAGATTGCTGAGTGACGTTATGTTAGAAAATAATTCCACTTCCAATGCTTAGATTAGTCTAGCCAAAATCTCCTCTGTGAGAAAGGCCTATACCCCTCTGTAGTGCGGCGGTCACTTTAAGGGTCCTTGGACAATCGCAGTGCATTTAGCTCTTGTTGCTCAAGCAGACTGACAGACTTGTCTGTCGGATTATCAGTGTCCATAGAGAAACAGTTTATTAACTAGTTTCTTTTCAGACATGTTCTGTGTTTGTTTTTCTCAAAGGGACTGAACCTTTTTCCATATTCAGTCATATGACTGTCCAAGTTTTATTCCTTGTGTTTCATAGAGATCCTGTTGATCTAGAATAGCGTCCTTTTCCTCATCTCCTCATTAATTTCCGAACAAAATGTTTTCTGTTTTCTTACCAAGCTTGTTACACCCGTGGGTCTTCTTTTCCATCTATTCATCCATCCAAACACTTTGACAAATGTTCAGTTCAGCGCCAAGATCACCGTCTCTAAACCTGTTAGAACTTCTGGTCCATGTATACATTCTGACACATGAGTCTGTAGGTTAAAGTACATCCACTCCACTGTACTGCTTGTCCTAAACATGGGAGACTTTCTGTGTCTCTCTTGCCTGCTTGATGCTGTATAGCCACTTAATGACTCGAGCGTTTCGCTCCACAGCCGAGATGCCATATGGAACACGCTCCCCGGCCTCCTCTTCCTCTTCCTCAGCCGCGTCTGACAGCCCGTCGTTGGAAGATCGCCGCGACCGGTCGCAGTCCGAGGAGATCATAGAAGCTGATCGAAAGTTCAGGCTGACGATGTCCGAGTTGGCCCGAGCAAAGTTCTCTGGACCCACTGCCTCCAGCTCCTCTGGGTCAAGGCCGCAGTAGTTAAAAAAGCGCTCCACGTCAGCTCCGGCCCGGGCGTAGCGGTCTGACAGGTCTGACTTAGATCTGTGCAGCGAGGAGCGACGGACCACCGAGGAACCAAGCTCCAGGTTGGCATCTGTTGAAGTATTTGAAGGGTCTCCCAAATCACAAGGGAGCGACTGTGGGGTGCTGTTGTCACAGAGCGAAGGGGATGGAGTTGGACGAGCGGGGGGCAACGAAAAGGATAGTGCGGGAGGTGGGAGGGAGGCGGGGTTGGGTTTGGGTGGGAGGGGTGGAGCCGATGAGCTGCTGGACCGGGCCGTGCGCAGGGGCTTCCCATTGCACAGTCGCAGGAGGTCGGAGGAGGAGTGGGAGGTGAGGAGGGGGGGGAGGGGGGAGCGAGAGCGATCGATGACTCCTTCACCTCGTCTGCTAAGGTTGAGGTTTCCACCCTGTAGTGGACTGCGACGCCCCCCGCTGTTCAGCGGAAGGACCTTCAGAGAATGGGAGAAGGAGCGCAGGGAGTGTGAGGTGCTGGGGCTGGGGGCTGAGTCCGGGGGCTGCTCATTCAGCGCCATGGTGGATCGGTAGGTCAACGGCATCCTAGGAAACAGGAAGATAAATACATGAAATGCTGTAGCATCAGGTAGGTAAAGTGTGGACACTAAACGAAGGCTGGATTCAAGTAGTGTACATCCACACTAAGCTACTTATAGACAGAGAGGGAAGCTTAGAAACCCCCTTTTACAAAATCAGAGAATGCATTGAAACCTGGATATCTAATATGGAGAGGTCCCCCCATTGACCACTGCCACTGCCTTCACAGCTTTGTAAGATCCCTGCAATAGTCCCCTCCATACTTCCACATCTATGTGTTTCAGCCATGTTATTGACTTAGTAATACATCAAGGGTCATCTAGATTTCAGTATTTGGGGCTCAGGTCCAGAAGCTTTGACATCTAACTACAGATATTACCATGACAGGGCTTCTTATATGTTCAAACATTTATGAAAAAGCCAGGAACATTTATGACATTTGAGTCGATCATTTTACGTAGACGTGCTCGTACACAAAAACATCTTGTGAACTTTGTTTGATGTTGAAGCAGTAAATTACCCTGATGGTGTCCAACTTCTGGCCATTCCCCCTGCTGACCTCATCAACACAGCACTCTTAGCTCCGCCCCCTCGTCCTTCGGACGTTGCTCCTGAAGATGACGATGAGTTTAGCAGATTTTTAAGGATCTCCAGGTTTAAATTCTCTCGTTTGCTGCTGCCTGCACATGTGTCTGACTTAGCGTTGTTATTGGATGCTTTGAAAGGTATCCCGCCCCCATTTCCGCCTCCACCAATCCCAGACCCCCTTTTGGACAGGAGGGTGTGACCGACAGGAGGCTTAGCCAGCACAGGTGGTTTGATTGGCTCCTGCTTGGCGTTGATAACTTCCTGGCTCTTGACATACTTTGCCTTGTCAGCTTCCAGTCTCTCCACAGCACTGAGACGCTTTGGGTTAGTGTCCACCTGAGACAGACAAAAATAATATGTTAATGAGCATAACTCTCCAATATTTTGTATACATATAGGTTTTTAAACCCTAGACGTGCCCAATAACACTACCAAGGGGCCAATATCTTTAAAAATGTATCTATAATTGTATGGTCCATACAGACATCTTGGAAACCCCTTACCCACTTAGTGTGTGTATGTTGGCACTTTGTCTAGGGTCATGTGAGAGTCTTATGGCTCATCTCCACCATGGCGCGGAGCGCGGTTTAAGCGTGCCGTGTCGTGCCTGGCCCGTTTTTGGTTGCGTTTCCACTAGGCCTAGTTCCGGCCCGGGGCTACTTTTTCACCTTTTTTCTGGCCCGACAAAATCGTGGTTCTATCGGTCCAACAAGCGGGCCAACAACCGGGCCAACAACCGGGCCAACAACCGGGCTGAATATGCTAAACTAGAGAGAGAATCGCTGGCAAGGGGGCTACAACTACAACTAGTTGAACATATTTGACAGTGATTTAATTGTAATACACGTTTCAAAATGATGCCGAAGTAACAACATACTGATACCGGTTAGTAAAAACCATGACTTAATGCTTTGACAAGTCTGCAGACAGACGGCAGGCGAAAAACCTTTTAAAATGCGTGTTGTCTAAATGGAGATCGGCTAAGCTAACGCACTATATGCTCGGACCGTCCACACTCACAACAACGGCCTACAGACATAAATAAAGCAGCGACTGTATTCGCCATGACAGACAGTCTGTGGTTTGTACTCGTTTAACTTTTGTCTAGTTTCTGAACAGATATGAGGAGCTGTGAGCTTGAGTGCTAACAGCTAACGGCTGATGTTGTTTTTCTGAAGATGACGTCACGGCTCCGCCTACACTGCGTTACTATAGATACTACCCCAGTTCCTAAACTGTAATGGAAGCACAGTATTAAAGTGAGCCGGGCCTAACAAGGCCTAACAAAACCGTACTAAGTCGAGTGAGGCCTGCAGTGGAAATGAGCCATTAATGCTTTGAGGGAGCGATTTCTCCTTGATACTGTATATGGACTACCTGCTAAGTGCTTTGAGCGGTTAGTCAAAACACTCATCACCTCCTCCCTCCCTGACTCTCTGGACCCCCTGCAGTTTGCCTACAGAGCAAACAGGTCCACAGACGACGCCATAGCCCTCACCATCCACACTGCCCTCTCACATTACAGTTCATTGATTACAGTTCAGCTTTCAACACCATTGTGCCCTCCAAGCTGGTCATCAAGCTCAGAGACCTCGGGCTCAACAGCGCCCTCTGTGATTGGATCCTGAACTTCCTGACGGGCCGACCCCAGGCAGTGCGGGTGGGAAACATCACATCCTCCACCCTGATCCTCAACACCGGAGCCCCTCAAGGCTGCGTGCTCAGCCCTCTCCTCTACTCCCTGTTTACAGACCACTGCGCGGCCACACACAGCTCCAACACCATCGTGAAGTTTGCTGATGACACGACCGTCATCGGCCTGATCACCGACAGCGACGAGACGGCATACAGAGAGGAGGTCGGAAAACTGACATCTTGGTGCCAGGATAACAACCTCCATCTCAACGTCAGCAAAACCAAGGAGCTGATTGTGGATTACAGGAAGCAGCAGAGAGAGGGACACGCCCCCATCGCCATCAATGGGACTACGGTGGAGAGAGTCAGCAGCTTCAGGTTCCTCAGTGTCCACATCACTGAGGACCTGACATGGACTCTTCACACAAACACCATCACCAAAAGAGCTCGACAGCGGCTCTTCTTCCTCCGCAGGCTGAGGAGGTTCAACATGGACTGCAACTTCTACAGGTGCACCATAGAGAGGATCCTGACCTTCTACAGGTGCACCATAAAGAGGATCCTGACCTTCTACAGGTGCACCATAGAGAGGATCCTGACCTTCTACAGGTGCACCATAGAGAGGATCCTGACCTTCTACAGGTGCACCATAGAGAGGATCCTGACCTTCTACAGGTGCACCATAGAGAGGATCCTGACCTTCTACAGGTGCATTATAGAGAGGATCCTGACCTTCTACAGGTGCATTATAGAGAGGATCCTGACCTTCTACAGGTGCACCATAGAGAGGATCCTGACCTTCTACAGGTGCACCATAGAGAGATCCTGACCTTCTACAGGTGCACCATAGAGAGGATCCTGACCTTCTACAGGTGCACCATAGAGAGGATCCTGACCTTCTACAGGTGCACCATAGAGAGCATCCTGACCTTCTACAGGTGCACCATAGAGAGGATCCTGACCTTCTACAGGTGCACCATAGAGAGCATCCTGACCTTCTACAGGTGCACCATAGAGAGCATCCTGACCTTCTACAGGTGCACCATAGAGAGGATCCTGACCTTCTACAGGTGCACCATAGAGAGGATCCTGACCTTCTACAGGTGCACCATAGAGAGGATCCTGACCTTCTACAGGTGCACCATAGAGAGGATCCTGACCTTCTACAGGTGCACCATAGAGAGGATCCTGACCTTCTACAGGTGCACCATAGAGAGGATCCTGACTGGCTGCATCACGGCCTGGTACGGCAGTTGCAACGCCCTCAACCGTAAGGCTTTACAGAGGGTGATGAAAACTGCACAGCACATCACCAGGACGGAGCTGCCATCCATGGAGGACCTCTACACCCAGCGGCTCAGGAAGAAAGCCCTCAGGATTACAAAAGACCCCCATCACCCCAGCCACAAACTGTTCTGTCTGCTGCCGTCTGGCAGCCGGTACCGCAGCATCAGGTCTGAACCCACCAGACTCAGGGACAGTTTCATCCCACAGGCCATAAGACTGTTAAACACCTGAACTTTGAAACAACATCCATAAAATTCATCTGGCTGCAACTTACAAATTATGTATCTAATATATCATATTCCAATCACTTGTATATAGACTCTTATTGCACTATTTCAGTAATTTTTCAGCATTAATAATACCGTGTTAGGTGACTGTCTTTGGTATATGATAGTTGTTGGTATTGAGTTATGCCTAGTGCTTTTTTGTTTGAAATAAACAATGCTCTTAGTCAGCCAACAGGCCAATTGATTGTTGATCGATGTCTGATTCGTTGGCTACATATTTCCCTGACTCAAACCAGTCTTCTATTTATACATCAAGGTTCAAGGCTTTTATTTGTCATAGCTACAGTTTAGTTATGACGATGAAAATCTTAGGTCACAGGCTCCTCCAACAGTGCAACACAATAAAACAGATAAACAGTGCAAGTAAAAAGTAAATACAAAAGGAAAAAATTGTAAAAAAGTGAAATAGTGCAAGTGATTGGAATGATGTAGATAAATAATTCCCAAGTAGCAGCCAGATTAATGTTATGATGTTGTTTCAAGTTCAGGTGTTTAATAGTCTAATTGCCTATGGGATGAAACTGTCCCTGAGTCTGGTGGTTTCAGACCTGATGCTGCGGTACCGCCTGCCAGACAGAAGCAGACAGAACAGTTTGTGGCTGGGGTGATGGGGGTCTTTTATAATCCTGAGGTCTTTCTTCCTTGCTTTAATGCTTTAATGTGAGATGCTAGGACCCGGACATTATATATATTTTGTTTCATTTGAGGCATTCAGAGACATTAATTCAAATGCAGTAAGGACTAGAGGACCCATCAGTGTATCCTCATTTATAGCTCCTCCAGAGAGCCTCTTCGATGTTCGATCCTCGAAGTGCATTTAGAGAAATTAGATGTCCTTCAACATGGCGCGCTGAAATCCACACACACACACACACACACACACACACACACACACACACACACACACACACACACACACACACACACACACACACACACACACACACACACACACACACACACACACACACACACACACACACACACACACACACACACACACACACACACACACACACACACACACACACACACACACACACACACACACAAATGTACCTGTCTCCTGAAGTAGTCCGGGCCCTTATTGAGGATGCGGAGGGGTACGGTGGAACTGAAGGGCGTTGCGGGGCCAGCGGCCTTGCTATCTGGCAGGGCTGGAGCCAGTGTCTCTGTCGGCATGGCAACGAGGCGACTGGGGTGGCCGGCCGTGGTGGCAGCAGGTGCGGGGAGGTCGACAGAGGGCGGGGGCACCGGAGGACCCCCAATACATGAAGACACAAGGTTGAGAAGAGAAAGTCTAGAAAGAGATGAGCCCCCAGGCCCTCCTCATCGCCTGATGGACCCTGTGGCACCGGGCCAGACTCTGGGCTGGGGGACGCTGAACACTGGGTTCAGATATACTTCTGCAATGCCTGAGTAAGACGATCTCTGTGAGCGGCTCTACAACCTCACAGAGTCTTTACTGTGTGCTGCTCAGGACCCGCTGACGGACAGAGAGATGGATAGAAGGAGAGAGGACAGTGACAGAGAGGAGGACAAAGAGTGATGAGATTGTCTCAGTGCAGCGGTGTGGATCAGTGCTCTCACAGGGCCCAAGGAAAACCAGAGAACGGAGGATAGAAACGCCTCGTCACCTCTCCACGCTCGCCACAATATCTGAAATAGGCAAAAAGATGAGAGAGAAAGAAACAGCCAATGAGATGAGAGTCAGACTGTGACATCATGCACCTAGCAACAATAGGAGGAATAGCTACGACACACACACACACACACACACACACACACACACACACACACACACACACACACACACACACACACACACACACACACACACACACACACACACACACACACACACACACACACACACACACACACACACACACACACACACACACACACACACACACACACACACACACAAAACCGCTAACTGTGAAGAACCTGAATTCTGATGACATTAACATGAGCATGAAACAAGTCATTTAAATGTCAGCTCATGCAGGATAATTAGTAGCTGATGGGCAGGGACGTGCACAGACATTTGGAGGGGCTATTGCTCTAAACTAGAAAAAGGGCCTCCACCCAACCCCCGAAAACGTAGGAACTTTTTATAAAAAAAAAAAATTAAAACCAGGGACATTTTTAGTTTTGCGGTCCATATCTCATTAACATATCTAATGTTATTAACTATTAAAGACAAAATGCAACAATTCTGTTTTAATGTAGTTTGACCATTGTAACTGCTGTGCCTTAAATAAACTCACTAATTGATTAAACCAGTTCAATACGCATTATTCTTATCATTATTTATGAGCTCAATAACGGTAAGGTATCTAATTACTTATTTATTTAGTATTCCATAACTTAATAACAGAGATGGTCAAACTGAAGTGGCAGAAATCCTACAATGAAGCGGGACAGTGAAGTGTTCTCCCGTATGTGAGAGAGGGCGATCAAGAAAAGAGAGAGCAGTGAGGGAGTTTACGGAGCAGATGAAAAGACACAGAAAGACAGAAGCACAATAACAAGTATATGTAGGTGTTTCTTTTGTAAATAACCGACGGTGTCAAGAGGAAGTAAAGTCCCCTGGTTTGTCCCCTATACTCTAACTGCCATGAGAAAACTCAAAATCAATATAGGAGCATATTTAAAAACGGGGACATTTCCGGGGACAGATTGACCCGAGGATTGGCCACCAAAGCCAGGCAGGCACATGATCACCATAGCCATATGATGGCAGGCACCAGGCACATGATGCCTGGTGCCTGCCATCATATGACTATGGCAGGCACCATAGCCATATGAGGCCGGACCGGACTCGGAGGGCTTTCTCTTGCTTTTCAGCTGTCAGATTGTAAACAAAGTCACGTGACTGGGGGCAGATGACAGCGCTGACAAGGTGTGTTTTATCGCAGCGAGACTCTACAATACTAATTGTGGGCTTATCATGTTTATTCGGCCACAACAGGAAAAAAAGACTTTCGCTCTCTCCAGAGGGGCAGGTCAACCAAAAAGTTAAAAAGGGCCGTTGCCCGGGCAACATTAGCCCGTACCTGTGCACGTCCCTGCTGATGGGGCTGAAATGCTTTTCTCAGAGAGAGGACATCAAGCTGGTATCAAACTTTCAACTAGCTGGTCAAAACTATTTTTTTAAGCCTTAGTGCTGGTGCCATCAGTCTTCTAAGGAGCCCCCAAGGGGACATGGAGAAGAAAAAAATAAAAATAAATGTTTTGCGAGATCTCGCAAAACCCTTTTGCGAGATCTCGCAATACTTTTGCGAGATCTCGCAACACTTTTCATTTAGCTCAATGTCCTTCCTGGTCAGTTCGGCAACACAGAAACCACAACAATGGAGCGGTTCATCGATTTTACTTTGAGCTTGGCCTTAAATATAAAGATATAACATCAGTGCTTGGCAATAGGCACGGGTTTCACATAAGTGAAAGACACCTCAAGAGAACACTCAGAGCGAGGGGACATGCACGTCGCAAAGCATACTGAGCAGCTGAGTTATTGACAGATTCGAATTTCGAGGATCAATAACTCATGAACATAATGTTGTAAAAATACAAACAACATGACTTTAAAATCATAGCAAGGTAGACAACGAGCTACAGAGTCATTTTTATCAGAACAGTTCGATACACACGCATAGCTAAACTTCAAGAATTGGTCACAATCTGCAGCTGGAGGAGGGAGAGAAGTGCTTAGGGACCGTCTACAAACTGCAACGCAAAAGTATTGCGAGATCTCGCAAAGGTTTTGCGAGATCTCGCAAAAGTATTGCGAGATCTCGCAATACTTTTTTTTTTTTTTTTGTTCAAATAATTTTTTTTTTCTTCTCCATGTCCCCTAGGGGGCTCCGTAGTCTTCTATGTACTGTACTTTCTTTGTATCACCAATTATCAAAAAGTTAGCCTACGTTAGCTCATAGCTGAAAACAGACTGGTGTTAACACAAGCCTCCCATATGGCTGTGGACTCTAACTGTGCATTCAGCTAAAAAACAACTCTTAAAAACAGCACATTAGAAAATGATGTACCCAGAATATATTCCTGTGTAATTGATTGGCCTGTGTAGCATAATGCTGGATAACAACACATTGTGTTGCCTCAAAGGGTTGAGCAAGATTAAAGTTCTCAAAGAATAAAAAGAGAAAAACAGTAACTAGTCATCTCCCTAAATCACAAACAGTCAGTGCAGGTATGTTTAAGTGTAACAACAGAGCAGCTGACCACAGCAGTGTGCAGTCAACCAGAGAGTCAGTTGACCTCTTGCTCAGCTTCAGGTACCCTCAGTGACTCTCTTTCAGCGCCATCAGTCTCTGGCCCAATCCCAAACCACCCCCTACACCAGTGACCACCAACTGGCCACATCCGGCCCGCCAGACATTCTCATCCGGCCCGCACGACGGGGGTGACTGTGACGTTGGCCGAGTGGTTAGTGCGTTCGCCACCCACTCATTTTTTTTTTTTTACAACGTCTCGTGAGTAATGTGCAGTACCGGAGTCCAACAGAGAGGCAGCAGCTGCGGGACAGTAGACTGCGTACTGCGAAACCTTCCCTGCGTTGAAGAAGAAGTGATCCTTCGTGGTGAAGAGTCTGCCTTATGCGCTCCACAGCACAGCAGTAGCCCCGCTGCGACAGAGTCCAACAGGGAGAGAGGAAGGAGCTGCCGGACAGTAGCCTAGAAGTGATCCTTCGTTAGCGTGAAGAGTCTGCTAAGCTTTATGCGCTCCGCAGTACCTGAGCGTGCTACACTAGCACCCCCCCCGGTCAACAACTTCAAAATTCTGGGCTATATAAAAATCGCTGGCCCGCGAAAGTGTCTATTGGATACATTTTGGCCCTTGGACAAATGTAGTTGGTGAACCCTGCCCTACACCCTACCCCTACACCCTACCCCTCCGTTTGCGCGTTCGCGCGGAGGGTCCGCCACATTAAGTGCTGTTCCAAACCAACGAGTGTGGAGCGGTGTGGAGGGGGAGTGGGCTATCAAGCCATCAAACAGCGGTGCTGACTGGAGACCGGTCTTTACCTGACCGGTCTCAACGCTGTGTGTGTTCGTCAGGAAACAAGCTGTGTACAAGTAGTTCCAGCAAACATCCACTGATAAACTGCGATGTTAACAACCTCATGATAACCATGATAATTTTTTTAACTTAGGATCATACCTGTGTTTAGTCTAGAAAAAGGTAAATGTGTGCATTTTATTATAAAGTTGTGTATATTTACAGACTGTTGCAAAAACTAAGAAGCTTATAAAAATCAGGTTTAAAACTAAAAGAGCTTTACAAAAAAGTAACACAATTAAAGATGTTTGGAGTTTTATTTGAGTTATTAATTTTAATGTTTTGTCTAAGAGAAGCTGATTTGAAACCGTTGTTACACACAGTTACGGCATTTCCTGTTTCTGCCGGAGAGAGGGGAGTTTGTCCCAAAGCTTGCCGCTGTATTTACTCCCTCCATCTGACAGGAGGGAGCCACGTCGAGCTGAGAGTGTCACTCAGCGGAGTTCACTCCGTCACGGAGGGGGAGTGTGTAGGGGTAGGGTGTAGGGCGTGGTTTGGGATTGGGCCTCTCTGTCCTTCAAACGGAGGCTGCTTCGCTCTGATTACCAGCTCCATGTTTGTGTCTACAGTACATGTAGCGTGGAGAGTCAGTTTTCCTCCCTCCTGCAGTAGTTGTTCCCTGTTGTATTTTTTGAATATGCTGGCAGCAAGGCTTTCAGCAGAATTTGTTGGTTTCTATATTTAAAATAATTCAGTTGTTGCTGTTATCTCACCATTAGCCTTGAACTCATGGGAAACAGTACGTTTGCCAGGCTCATTTAGTTCATAACCGTGCAACCTGACCTTTCCAAAATACTGAAAACCACATGATAAATAGGGTTCTATTTTGGATCCGGTTCCAGACTGGAAAAACTCCCAGATTTACCAAAGTATGCAGCTAACAAATACATGATTGAATCTTTCTTCTCTTTGTTTTTTTTCAATCCTGTTTACATGACGTAAATTACTAAAATGCCAAAATGAAAAGGTCTTTTATAAAACTACCACTCAAAAATATGTGATATTGTAATATCACAATATGTC
Source organism: Dissostichus eleginoides (assembly GCA_031216635.1). Lineage (NCBI taxonomy): Eukaryota > Metazoa > Chordata > Actinopteri > Perciformes > Nototheniidae > Dissostichus > Dissostichus eleginoides. Next base: position 30,467,965 of record CM062276.1, on the reverse strand, counting down.
CAAGTGGACGGCATGTTTTTCCAAAAGAGTGCGTAAAGGGACTGAGAGGACTGATATTGGATATGCACACCCTTACTCTCTATTCCATTCGAATTTATTTGATGAAAATGTTTCAGAGGACATTTTTTTATAACTATATTAATTAATCACTGAGCGTAATAGTTTTAAACTGCATTACAGGCAAATCACCAGACCAATCACAGCTTTACTAAAGATTCCCCAGACATAGAAAGCCTTATCGGTCTAGGGCTCTATTTTTAGAATGCAGTTTGAGACTAAAACTAAACCAATTGAAATCTAATAAGATTTGGAATGAGTAAAAATGAAGTTGAATAAGTCCTAATGAAAATGAATTACTGACACCTTCAGATACATTATAGAGAAAATCATCATGCAACCGTCATGTATCGAAAATGAAGCAAATGAAGCAGTGTGATCACATGACCTACACATGAAACTTAAGTCACATGATTACAGGTGGGCGTATAATACGTTTGATTATATGGAGGTGAATTGTAACTCTTTTATCTGTTCAAAGATTTATGTGCTCAGAGGTCTTTAAACTCCCCGTGGATGCTTTGAGGGTGTAAGCGGGGGTTACAGCCATAAATACTGCTCTGTGTTGGGGTCTTGTTTTTACACACATGATTATATTCCTGTTTGCCTTCTTGGCAGCTAACCCACTACCAGTTCACTGGTGAAGCTGATGTGTGGGTGGATGTGTGTCATCCACTCACAGCTTGAGGGCTCTAAAAGCTCAAGATTGGACCTCTGAACGTCACGGTCAACATCACGTGTTATATTTAATGTTCCCAAAGGTTCCTATGGAGTTAGGGTGCAGGCATTACTCTAACAGGGACCTCCATGATGAACTCAGCCATGGTTGATGGTAAATATATGTCTGATGTAAACACTTTATTGTCTTTTCTTATAACTTTTAAGCCTCTTGCTGCTAATATACTATACATATCACGACACACATAGACAGACAGAGAGACAGACAGACAGAGAGACAGACAGACAGAGAGACAGACAGACAGAGAGACAGACAGACAGAGAGACAGACAGAGAGACAGACAGACAGACAGACAGACAGACAGGCAGGCACAGACAGACAGAGAGACAGACAGACAGAGAGACAGACAGACAGACAGGCAGGCACAGACAGACAGACAGACAGACAGACAGAGAGACAGACAGAGAGACAGACAGACAGAGAGACAGACAGACAGACTGACAGAGAGAGAGACAGACAGACAGACAGAGAGACAGACAGACAGAGAGACAGACAGAGAGAGAGACAGACAGAGAGACAGACAGACAGACAGAGAGACAGACAGACAGAGAGACAGACAGACAGAGAGACAGACAGAGAGACAGACAGACAGACAGACAGACAGGCAGGCAGACAGAGACAGACAGACAGGCAGGCAGACAGGCAGGCAGACAGAGACAGACAGACAGACAGACAGACAGACAGACAGACAGACAGACAGACAGACAGACAGATTATGGATGTTTTAATCTGGGGAAATGAAGCTGCTGATGATAGACTCAAATAAATGTATGGAATATTAATTATGAATATGAAAACAGTTAGTGATTTGCTAGTTGGTATCATCTATTCTCTTAAATCTGTGTGTGTCACACCTCGCTTTTGGAATTTAAATCAAACTCAGGAGCATACTGGGGAAAAATATCATTTGTATCCTCACACACGCAGACACAGAGGCAGCTTTCATTAACAGTTACAAATTAACAGAACTTCTGAAGTTCTGTTGGTAGCTATATATGAGCTTTTCATTCACTTTCATGTACAGTGCCCTCCAGAATTATTGGCACCCCTTTAGTAAAAAAATCATTATTACACCCCTAGAAAATCCTATGATTAAAATCTAACTGAAGTATATTTCCAGTCATATCTTGATTTGATTATAGGAACTCTTAATTGGTCAACCATGACTTCCTGTTTCACTGGGGTATTAATATGAGGTGACACAGGCCAAAATTCCCTTTGTCATTCATCACTATGGGAAAGACCTTAGAACACAGTGATGATCTGCGACGAAAAGTTGTTGAGCTGCACAAATCAGAAAATGGATATAAGAAAATCTTGAAACAGTTGAAAATGCCAATTTCCGCTATCCGGGCAATAACTAAGAAGTTTAAAGCAACAGGAGATGTTAAGAATCAGACTTGAAGAGGACGTGTGTGTACATTGACACCACACACAGTGCGGAGGATGGTTCGACTGGCAAAAGAATCTCCAAGGATCACAGCTGGAGAATTGTAGAAGTTAGTTGAGTCTTGGGGACAGAAAGTTTCCAAAACGACCATCAGACGCCACCTACATCACCACAAGTTGTTTGCGAGGGTTACCAGAAAAAAGCCATTGCTGTCAATTCAAAACAAACTAAAGCGCCTAACGTTTGCCAAACGTTACTGGGACTTTGAATGGGACAGGGTTATATGGTCAGATGAGACCAAAATCGAGCTTTTTGGCAACAACGTCAAAGGTTGGTTTGGCGTAGACAGAACGATAGCCATACAGAAAAGCACCTCACCCACTGTGAAGTATGGTGGTGGATCTTTGATGTTGTGGGGCTGTTTTTCTTCCAAAGGCCCTGGACATCTTGTTAGGATACATGGTATCATGGACTCTATCAAATACCAGCAGATATTAAATGAAACCCTAACAGCCTCTGCCCGGAAGCTTAAACTGGGCCGTGGTTGGACCTTCCAGCAGGACAATGATCTGAAGCACACCTCAAAATCTACACAAAAATGCTTTACTGACCACAGAATAAAGGTTTTGCCATGGCCATCACAGTCCCCGGACCTAAATCCCATAGAACATTTGTGGGATGAGCTGAAGAGGTCCATAAGCGTCAACCTCGGAATCTGAAGGATCTGGAGAGATTCTGTATGGAAGAATGGTCTCAGATCCCATGTGTTCACCTCATCAGGCATTACAGGAGAAGACTCAGAGCTTAAACCCTGGCAAAAGGAGGCTGCACAAAATATTCAATGAAGGGGTGCCAATAATTGTAGCACACATATTTTTGAGACAAATATTTGTTTCATGATAAGAATGTAATGTTTCTTTCAATTATGTTGCCTCAATTAAAGGTTAGATTTTTGTTAATAATTTGAATTAAATATCCTGAGGAAAAACAATAAAGACATTTTTTGCATCTTGTTTTGCTCATTTTTCTAAAGGGGTGCCAATAATTCTGGAGGGCACTGTAAAGTCAAGAGTCAAAGTCAAAAGCTAGCACCGTGTGTAGCTAGCCTGAAGGCTGAACTTTAGGAAACTCTGAATCATGTAGACTTTGAATGTCAGAGATAGTTTTCTGGTCAGCTGATATGATGTCATACTCTCACCAGGACAGATACTGGTGTGCATGGGGATGCAGGAAAAGGGAAGGAATGTGTATGCATGTCTCAATATGTGCGGCTGTCCTGATATCAACTTTATTTCACACATGGTGCTGTAATTTTTAGACTCTTATCAAAAGAACAGTGAGAAGCATTCACAGTCCACAGAAATGCAAACTGAAACATAAGAGGCAGATAAGCTGAGCTGACCTTGATGAAGGTCACTGTCTGATGAGCACAGAAAGGCAGAAAAAGTTGTATTAATTTAAAATGATCTAAAGCAGCGGTTTTCAAAGTGTGAGGCGCGCCTCCCCTGGGGGGCGCCAGAGAGCTTCAGGGGAGGCACAGCGTGAGAAAAAAATAACGAGAAAAAGATGAGTAAAGTGACACTTGCACACTTTTGGCTGTCTGTGGAGACCGAGTTCCCCCACCTCCCCCAAAAGGCTGTAAAAGTGCTCATTCCCTTCACCTGCTCCACCTACCTGTGTGAGTGCGGGTTTTCCGCATTGACTTTGATCAAAAGAAAGTACCGGTCAAGGCTGCAGCCAGAGGATGATCTGCGTTTATTCCTGTGTGCATCAAAGACGCAGACTCATTGTTCCCACTAAAGTAGGGGTGAGCAGTGCTTGGATTGGAATAAAAAAGGTGCCAGTACTCTAAATCAGCAACTGTTTCAAGTCAAAAAACAAGAATTTGGCTCAAAGTCATAGTATATCCTATAATGCTGGTGGGTTTGTCTCTTTACTGTATATTTTAGAAAGGCTCACTGTACTTAAACAAAATGACTCAGGGTGCATCTGAGATTAGAGGGGGTGCAGTGGTAAAGTGCTATTTTTATAAGTGGGGAGTGGATCTAACACAAGATTTTTTTTTAAATATTGAAGTTAAAAGCATCAATCTGGTGCACTTTGAGAGCAACATTAAGAGATCTATGGATACATCTCTCAACATCCATATGAAACAGAACTGTAAGCAGATTTTCTTTTTCTTTATGGATATTTTACAAATCACTCCCCTTTTAAACTGTATTCTTGTTTTACTGTCATATAGTATTTCATTTTTAGTGAGTTACTCCGATGAGTACCAGGAGACAGCGTTTGGTACTCTGGTACAATTGTGGTGAAGGCATCTGAGTTAGATGTATTTGAACCGAAATGTCTACAGGCATAGCAGAAGATGGCATCTTTTTTACAGGAAATTCCAGCCAATCTCTGTTTTTAAACCATGAGCTGCAAAATGAGCGCCTTACCCCACTGTACAGGCGAGTTGGGAATTTGTTTAAATATACCTGGGCAGGCTCTGTTTTGCCGAGGGAGGTCCTCTGGCACTTGCGGGCCACCGAGGGGTGGCGGTGTTTGGGGCGACGAAGACTGCTGCTCCGGGGGCGAGGCGGGCAAAGCGGCGGCGGCACCTCATGACGCATCTACTGAGTACTGAGTACCGGCACCGTGCCGATACTCAGTAAGAAGTAACGGTACCAGATGGGTAAAAATCAGAAGTCCCGGTACTGCGTACCGGTGAGTTCCGGCCCAATTCAAGCACTGGGGGTGCGTGTAATAAGGAGGCAACGTTGACATTCAGTGTGTTGCCGGGAGCATATAAAGATGTATCCACGATGTTGAAAATGTTAAAAAAATATGTGTTGAGAACACGGCGTGCGAAAATATACGGGTCGTGCTGCAGCTAGATTTGCCTGTCCTCTGTAAGAAGGTGTCGGCGACTGACATGCAAGGAAGAACGGCTGTCCATAGGCTGTTCCAACTTTAACAACTTTATTAACTTCCAGGGTAGTGAATTGAACATGCAATTGTAATTGTATATTTTCATGCACGCACACGCATGTTCCATGTTCCACAACACACAAACTGAACAACACTCAATTGTCCGATCGCTACCAGTGTCTTTGCGATCTTGTTAAGTTATTGTTTAATGTTTTAAGGAGGTGACGCTACTCAGCCAATCAAATCGGTGCAGTCAGTGAGTCAGCACGATAGATTCAAACCTTTATATATACAGTCTATGATTCAAACACACACAGAGACGAGACAAGAAGAGAGAAACAGTCGGAGTAATTTCAAATGGCGGAAGGTAGACGGCAAAAACAGAGCATTTAATGACATTTTCTCTTACTGGACCTCTTTGAAATGCAATTGAATACCCCTGCATTATAGCAACAACAACAACAATAATAATAATAATAATAGCAATAATAATTGAGAGGAGGGGGCGCGGCTGTTCTTATGTCCTCTGAGGGGAGGCTCACTTTCCCACACTTTGAAAACCCCTGATCTAAAGGGAACTGCATTTATTTGAAAGCATGATGAAGTCTTCTGTCTGTATGAGAGTATTGAAATCAAAGTGTCATTGACAGACTCACATCACTGGCTCGATGTTTTGGGAACACTTATATGACAGCAATCATAGTCATTTATAATGCATTTATAATGCTTCATGGCTAGTCTATGTATGTTTAAAGAGGCACTACTTAGCTTTTGGGGTTTTCCCTTTCCTTAAGTGTGTTCCATAGGTTTTAGTGCATGTAAATGGTCTGCAAAGGCTAAAATCCCTGTGTTCCCTCCAGAGGGAGTTTCTCTGAACATAGGTTCAGAAGAAACCTAGAAATGGATACAGCAGGGCTTATTTTTTATAAAATCTACTCAGTGTAGCAGTGTAGCTTTTATTTAGTATAAAGCTGCTCAGTGTAGCAAGAAGCCAACAAAGTTCAACTTCTGAAAACCCTGATTATCCGTTGTTCATAAGTAAGCGTAATAGCATTTTGAAGATGAGCAAAGACAACTTTCACTAGTTGTAAAGTTAATGAAATTGTTTGGGGGCAATAGTGAAAATATTGGAAGTCATAGATGATAAACGTTGCACCCACTCCTATGCTGTCACATGTTTAAAGGTATGAAGCACATGTTGTTCAGCACTGGAGAAATTAACTCTCTACAGTTTGAAGGATGTGAATGAAGACTTTGTTATGTAATGAATTATGTAATTTCTGCTTGATTCCAGCACTGAACTAGGCCATATGCTTCTAGTTTACTAAGGACGCGCACGCGCACGCACGCACGCACGCACGCACGCACGCGCACGCACGCACGCACGCACGCGCGCGCACGCACGCACGCACGCACGCACGCGCACGCGCACACACACACACACACACACACACACACACACACACACACACACACACACACACACACACACACACACACACACACACACACACACACACACACACACACACACACACACACACACACAGATTTAATTTGGATTAGGAACATGTGTCCTGCTCATTTCCTGAATAAGCAGTATCAAACAGAGAAAAGGTGCAACAGCAAATCTCTTGTCTACTCTAATATCCTACAGATGTTTTTCTCTGTTCCCTACCTGTACATTTCCTTTTCATACTGAATTCACTCACATCATGGTCTGGCAGACAGGAGAAACACTCTATGCTTCTCTTGCTGTCAAAAACCAAAGCTAAGTATCACCACCACTCTCCCCCTCTCTCACATGGGAGTCATGAGAGAGTGTTCCAGCCCGGGGCCTTTCCTCTCCCAGAGAACACTTGGCTGTTGTTCATCTCTGTCTTTATGGATTGTAATTATTATTGTCTTATTATTGTGTTTACAGCTGAGATGGGAATCCAAAGTCCTCACACTGCATGGTTTAACTCTTTAAACACTCTCTTTTGGATGTCTTTATGTTATGTGTCTTTGTGTTAGCACGTAGCATTCATGAAATGAGTGAAACGGCTGTTGAAACTTAAAGATTGAATTGAAGTACAGACTTCATTAGTTGTGCATAAAGCAAAAAACAGAATACTATCATCAAATGTGCAACAATGATTTGTTTTAAATTCACAGGATGAGCAACATCAAAGGAAATCTACCTTTCAGAATGAATTTGCCCTTTAAAGCAGATGTGTATCTCTGTAGTTGGCGTTAGACTGTGGAATTCTTTCAAAAGATTTTGTGGGGTTTATGGACATCTTTAGGTTTAAGAAAATGTATAAAGAAAGATGAACTAGACAGAAGATGTCAGGTTTCTCTGATGGTAGATTCCTGTGTTGACTATTGATTGTGTTTTCGGTTCCATGTTACTGTTAGTATTGGTTGTAAGCAGCTGTGATTGACAGACCATTGATTTTTGAGTAAGGGGTCAAATAAGACTTTCTTCTCCCTGCTCCTTTCCATCATGGGCTAAAAAACTGCTTATGTGTTCATGTTTGGTCTTCAAATAATTGCCATGAGTGGAATAAAACTATAATGTGAACTGTGGATAGGAGATATACAGCAGTGTATGGGCTGCTGTGTGTGTTCCAGGGTCAGATCTGTCAGCCTTTGTTCTGCCTCACCAGAGAAGGGCACACATTGAATGCATTGATAAATGAAACATCAATGGCTGAACTCTCAGTACGCTTCATAGTAATTGGCCGGGATCATATACTGAAATGACCCGGTTTATCCATGAGTTAGCATCTAAACCGTTGTACAAACATGTCACCATCTCTCTCCACTTCTTCCATTTCCTCTTGTTTTATGTTTCTCTCCACCACTCCCCACTTTTTTATTCCCTCCTGTTTTAGGTCTCTCTCCCATGTATCAGCTCTGGGCATGCAGCCAAAAATCAATAGCAAACACACAAACACACAGACCCTCCAGCTCTTTCTATTTCCTGTGTTAGCAGCATGCTGAGCTGAGGGTCCTGCTGGGAAAGCGAGTCCCTCCGAGCAGCAGGAGCTCTGCACATTCCCACCAGATGCATCATGGGTCAGAGAGGGGGAGCTTTCCTCTATAACAACCTGGCTGAGCTCAAATACAGATTTACAAAAGCCTGGATGAAAAAAAACAAGATGCTATACTAACACAAATAGATATTGATACAACGGTGTACACTGAGAAAACTGAAACGTTGACTTTAACTAAATGTATTACAGTATGTCAACAAATCTCACACAACTGTATTAGGGTGGTCGAAAGCAATAATATTAAGTTGAATCTATTTAAACTTAATATTATTGCTTTCAACTAACCTAAAATCAGTTATGTGAGCTCTGAGTGTTAGCGAAGCTTGCTAATGTAAACAAAGACCATATTACTTCCAGAACACGTCGCACATTGTTTCTGATAGCAAAGTTTCTGATAGGCCCGTGGGTGTACAGCCAGCCCACATTTCAGATATGACGTCACATCGGACGGAAATCTGGATCAGCTCCGTTGGAAAATAGAGAGGGTTTTATTTCCTGACACTTTGTGAGTCTCCCTACACACCGGGGACACATATTTATGTATAAAAGACATCAGAAAGTGCATTTTGCATGATAGGACACCTTTAATTTGATAATATTAGTTACTTTACAGATTCCGACTATTAACAAACACAAAATCTAAATAAACTCAGAAATAAACTATGCTATATAGTTATAGTTAAATAGCCAGCAGCAGTATATAAAGTAACATAAAGTAGCTCATAGTACCAGCTATGATGAACACATTGCTAAAAAATAAATACATCCAGTAATAACAAAGTTATTATATATATTTTTGTGAAATGGGACATTACGCATAATGAGTACTTTTACTTTTGGAACTTTAAGTATATTTTGATGCCAAATTGCCAATACTTTTGTTCTTTTACTTCATTAATATTATGAATGCAGGACTTGTACTTGTATATTTACACTGTAAGTACTTCTTCCACCACTGACTGATACACATCCATATGGGTGAGGTACTTCATTCAGCCTGTGGTCTTTTTACATATGAATATTTACACACTTCTGGTTATAGACCTACAGCACTTGAGATATATACTGTATAGTGATAACATGAATGAAACCTTGTCCCACTTGGTGGTGGATGTGAGGCGTTTCTAACGCAGTGTGCATCTCTGCCAGTGAACTCAAATATAATCAAACTCAAACTAGGCAGCGCTGGTGAAATATGAGTTATGGGCTCCGGGTCCAATAGTATTTCTTTGAGTGAAATGCCCCGGATATATATGACGGCCAGGATAAGAGCTGTTTACATTCTCTAGATGCTAAAGTAATGCACTTTGAAGTTCCTTTCTCATCTTAAGAAAAGGAGATCATGCCTTCCCACGATTCCTTGCGGCAGCACTATTTAAAGCAGAGCAGCATTCAGCTCTTAATAACTACACTAGTGAGTCATTCCAAAGAGTCAGCTTACACAATACAACCTGTAACTGGCTCACTGTAATGGTGTGCACTTACACTCAGGTTATTAGTTATCCCTGTTGTTTTACAAGTCAAAAGGTCTGCTGGGAAACAGGTCGACTCTCAGAGAACATATTTATCCTCATTAAGTATCTGTGTATGTCAGCCAAGAAACAAGAAATGTCAGATCAGAATGATCGAAGTCATTTAGAAAAAGTGTCTTCACTTATTAATGAACCTTGTTCACCTATCTGTATAAACGTATATACACCAGATCAGAGTTTAACTTGTGTTATTTTTGTTATCTATATTCATACTTTAACTACATTTAAAACAAATTGTATTATCCCTGTGTATATTCTCATGTGTTCTCTCTTATTCTGTTGCTACTATAACACCTGAATTTCCCTACGGGGATCAATAAAGGTCCATCTTATCTTATCTTAATTGGTCATGTGATGTGTTTATATTAGAAAGTGACAGTGACAGACATTATATTTTTCTCTCCACTGTCTATAACAGTATCAGTCTTAGTTTGCTCTTCCATATTCCCCTGTTTCACTCACATTATGTTGGTGCAAAAGAACATATTAAGTGCCACGCATAAGCCAAATGACAGTAAGTACATTTCCATAGTGATCATTTCCTTTTGCTGAATCCAAAACACTTTTCCATTGGAACAACCTCTAAGATGCTCTAATCCCATTCCACTTCTGGACTCAGTCTGTTAAAAGTTTCCAGAGCGAGTGAAGGCTGTTGAGGCTCAGTCCTCTGCTTTTTTTCACTAACACACATCTGGCAAACCCCTCTCCACTGCTGGCCTGCTGCTCCCACCCAACACAGAGAACTGAACAACACCACCGACAGCATGGCTGACCTTCACACTATCACTGTGCCACTAAGTTAATGTACTATGGAAGGTGATCAGATAAAAAGGTTTGCAACTTTGGACACAATGAACGTTTCATTTTTGTGCTGCAGGGTCAATATACTACCAGGAACTGGCACTATGGACTGGGACCAGCATAAACTGTATTTTAACAACAGTACATAATGAAAACATATTTAGAGACATTTTATTGTTTAAACAAAGTTATTTGCTAAGCTTCCAAAATAATCTGCAACAGATGAAATAAAGGTAGAGGGAGGTATGTTGCAATAGAAATCCATTCACTTTGAAGAATGAATACTAGTTTCTTTATTATTACAATATGAATTTGTTCAGTTATTATCATGTCATGGTTATGAAGCTAACATGTCAAAAGAAAAAATGATGAATTAATCTCTTCTTTTTAGACTTAAGGAACGGTAGATCTTGTTTGTTTTACTTCTTATAATAAGTCGTTTTTTCATGCTACGCATCTTGTTTTTTATTAGTGTTAGTAAATAAACACATTGTTACCTGTTTGGAGCTGTCCCATTGGCTGCTTCTCAGCTTCAGCTATTGGCTGTTGGAGCTCGGCTCCTCCCCCTTCTCCTCCAGGTCCTGCAGGTTGTCAGTGGGTTTCACAGCTGTCAGTAAAAGAAACACAAATGACAAAATGTTAAAGTGGAGCATTCAATGTGTCAATGATTCAAATGACTGAGCGATGATCAGTTTATTGACATTATTCTACATCAGAACCAGCAGTGCGTACATCGCTAATGATACCTTTACTCAAGATAAAGCAGGGTCCCTTCGTCAAAGTAAGTCTAGAATCTAGCAAATCCCAAACTAAAAATAAAATAAACACAGGAACAGAGGCCCTAATGCAATCCTGTTTGTTTCCTGGCAGTAAGATATAAGGAGTTAGGAAAAAGTAAATTATTATCAGCCTGTATTTATTATACTCCTCAGTCCATAATGGCCGAACATTTCGCAGAGCGACACACCAGCATGCGTCATGGTTGATGGGAGTTCACCTGATGAGTTCACAGGGTGCTCTTCCACTTCCTGTGTCTACACATGGCATTTCCCTTTTATCACCGCCTTTAACATCAATGTACAGCAGCCATTACTTATCTATTAATTATATTAGCTTTATTTGTAATGTAATGGTTAAAATACTCTTTTCACTAGCTCTGCCACTATGACCACACCTCCTTTTTGAGGCATACTTCAGTCATCACTGACTGTAGGACATTAGAAGTGAAGCAGAGGACCCGACAATGACATCCTTTAACAGAATAAATGGTCACCTTCCCATGCATGAAGGTGCTCTCTACAGGCAGTGTCAACCCCTAACTGATTCTACGAATTCTCCGGTCATCAGTGTGGTTTTACACATTTCAACTTCTAATTTTTTTCCACCCATATGGTCTTATTTTCCTTTCAGTTGTTACCACTGCGTAGCTTTTCCTGGTTTGAATCTTGATCAAATTCCATTCTTTTACCAGCTGACCTCATCTCTTATGTTCAATCTGAATTTACTTTAAGGCGAGACACCACAGGCAAAAACATCGTTTTTCATGCACTGGTCAATTTTGAGATTTTGTGCTATTTTGATTCCATAACATGTTTTCTTTCAGGCTTTTGGAAGGAAAACGTACAAAATACACATTTAAGTGTTTGTTTTACTATAGTTTATCTATTTGCGTCGGTAGATTTCTCCTAAATTCACCAAAAGTTAGCATTCTAACGTAACATAAAGTATCGCGACCACTGTTTGCACCATGTCATCAGAGATATCGTTGGAAAGCTCCGTCTCTCCTGCACAATCTCATCGGATCCAAATATGGTAATTTCCTTTGTATCAGCAACCAATCGTGAAAGTGCAAAGGGGTCTTAAACTAAGAAACGAAATCTCATTGGCTGGTGTCAATTTCTGACAACGTGATTCGTTCAGATGCGTCACGTGGTGTGCTCAAACACTTCCTGGTTAGCTTTCCGCTAGAAATTTAAATCTCAAAATGGCAAAAGAACGGCGAAAAAAACGTTCACAGAGAAGACGACAACAATTGTCACTTGCACGAAGCAAGGTTATACAAAAAACAAATGACCCTGACCATGAAATACCTTCACGGAGTGCGTCGAGGCGCAAGCTGTCATCCAAAGAACAGGAGGGTTTAGCTAGCAATCTTTAAAGGTCGTTTTCTCAAAATGAGTTTTTTCTCCTACTCTGAGTTTGAAATTTCCACTTCAGTAGCACGTACATACACCAAACCTTCCAGTTATATTCCTATCAATATTATGAAGGCTTTTACAGAAGGGTTTGTTCATATATCATTCATAGCCTGAATTATATAACATTTTATACCTAAAAACATGGCGAAAATTGATATTTTAGGGCTGTTGACAGTATTTTCTGATTTATGGAGTGATACAAAGAGATATCCAAAATCCCTTCAGTAAAAGCCTTAGATACTAATATGACTACGAAATGAAACAATAATTTTGAACGTGGCTTTATCCAAAGTTCAGATTTCGGTTCCTGAAATGTGTTAAAATATGCGCATATTTAATGAGATAATGGCTCATTTGCATATTTAAACATGCTATTTCAGAAAACTTGTAATACAAAAAACAATTGCCTTATTGTAAGTAATTAACTGGAGAAATATCTAGCTGATATCTTTAACTTAAAAAAAATTACCCTATTCACCTGTAGTGTCTCGCCTTAAAATAAAAAAAATCTATATTGATTCTGACTTTTCTACATCCAACTCACAGGTTTATCATTGCTTTGAGAAAAAAGATTATTAATTTACCCCTTTTAGAAGTGAAGATATACTCATTTGTTCTGGGAATGTCATTTTCGAGCCTGAGACCTTAAAGAGCAACTTGCAGGTTTTCTTTTTCTCCCCCAGGAGATTTTTTGAAATACTAACATAAAATACACATTCTGGTACTCTCTTGAGAAGAAAAATAAATAAATCTATTACTACACATTTAAAAAAATGAATTCCATTTTTGTGTTTTGTTACTTTGTTCTGAAAGCTGAACCTGCTGCTCCTCACAGAGAGAAGAGGGAAGAGGCTGTGTGGATTACTTTACATTGTGGATAAGGGTGGATAGCCCCCATTGTTCTGTGTGTCAAAATGAAAGACAGCCCACACACCTATCAATCATCAAACCGTGGGGTCTTATTTCATTACGTGTTGATTTCTATCAACACGTAATGTTGTATCGATGTATATAGAGATGTACTACCGCAAAAGTATTCTCCGTCGGGGCTTCCTGCAACAACACCACGCCGTTATCGTGATTCTGATTGGCCAGAGGACATTATCAAAGATGTTTTATTGAGAAGACGATCACTACGTGACAAAAGTTTTCAAAACCGTTTCTAGTCTTCGGTATTTCCAGACAAGTGGCTACTGAAATCAATCTTACTAACTGCTGTCTGTGCAATTTACTCCGCGCGAGTTGGCGGACTTTATTTTGCTTACTTTAACATCATTTTTCATGGTGGGGCTAAGGTGGGGCTAAGCCATTTCTTGGTATGGCTGTAGCCTACCCCAGCCATACCCTGGCGCCGCCACTGCTGAGCACACACAAACTCACAGCCGAAGTAAAAACAATAAGTGTGGCTTGATATTGAGTAAGAAAAAGGTTGATAAACGCTGTGAGAATGGGTCTGCAGAGAGAATTTCGCCGCGATCCCAACTGTCTGTTATCAGCCTGCAGCCAGGGAGGAGAAATCAGCAGAGCTGCCTGCACTGAGTGTGTGTGTGTGTGAGGAAGTCCGCGGATTGGTCAACGGGGGCTTAACGTAACGGCTCCGCGGACGTAACGGCTCCACGGATTGGTCCATTTGGTTCCGGGTACGAGCTGACGTCAGCTCGTACCCAGAAGAAACTGAGAAATCTCCAACGAGGCGTTTTGGGGAGGAATTTTCTATGTTAGAGTTTTACTCGCTACAGGGTGTACTTTGAGGGTTTGTGACTCTGCAGACCGTTTACATGCATAAAAACCTACATAACACACAAGGTGACGGGTAATAACCAGAAAAGCATGAAACCTCTCCTTTAAAACAGGCTTGGGGCTTAACAGGTTAATGACTCAGTGTAGTGGTCCAGATGGTCCCTCAGTGGGAGCTGGAGTCCCACCAAATGACCTTCTCTCTCTCTCTCTCTCTCTCTCTCTCTCTCTCTCGGAATTTGAGAAGCCAGAAACAGTAAGCTAGATTTAACAAAAAAAATCTAAACGATTTTTATTTCCCTATTAAAGTAACTAGCAGCATTAGCTCAAAAGGTCGCTATGTTGGCAACACTGACAGTCTGTCCCTTCAATCCTCCGTCCAAAGCTACTCCCTAAAAAGTGATCATTATGGAAGTAGAATATCATGATAAGTAAAGATAAACGAACATGGCTAAGGTTAGTAAACACACCTGTTAAGCTAGCAGGTGTTTGAAAGGATCTGGTTAGACCCACTAAAGTGGTTTGGTGATGACCTATTTTTGTAGGCCAACCCAGAAGTTAACATTGCAAGGGCTCACTCAACCAAAAGCAATGGATTTTCCATTGAATTTCAAAATATTGCAGAAAATAGGATCTTTGGCAAACAGACATTTATAATACCTACATGTTTTGTTAAGCAGAAAAATGAAAAACAATAGTTTTAACAAGGGAGCTGAAAGTGCTAAAATAACAAATCAATTCTGGGTTTTAGGACTCATTCCTGCTCAGGTTCAGCTGGCTTCAGCATCAGAGGAGAAAATACCTGAGCAGCCAACAAAACAAATCTTGTGAGTTGTGTAGGTGAGTAAGGGAGTAGGGACATATAGAAATATAGGAGTATAGGGAACCTGTGTCATAGAAAGGCAGTGATTGGACTGATAAATGTCATGTATTGAAACTCTTTTATGGAGCTTAAGTGTTGACAGATCAACATCTCGAGGTTAAATCTGGATAGGAGAGAAGTGAACGAGCAGCCCTCTCATTATCAACACTGAGGTTCCCTTGGGCAAAGCGTCATACACATTATGTTATCTTAGTCTCTGCAGAACAAAGATATCCACTACGGAATTTTGTATTCTGATGAGCATTGTTCTTTGAATTATACGTTTTTTACACATCTGACAATGCTCTAGTCATTTTATTGGTGTTATTTGCTTTGAATTAAACCTAAAATCACATTGGATCCTGAAGGTCAGTTGGACTCCCAGGGGACAGATTTATAAAGCTTCCTAATAGTGTTTCTCCTAGTCACAATATTCTCAGTAAATCCTTAGAATATGACATTTTTCTAAGAATTTCCCTTAACAAATAAGACCAGATCCTTTGTGAATATTAAAGTTATTCACTAGCCCTTAAGAAAGCTCCTTAGGTGAATGAAAGGGAATGGACTTTGTTTGTATTAAGATATCCTGATATGGATCCACCGTGAGGTATGGATGGATGTTGTTATCCAGCATGTGCACTAGCTTTCCTCTGTTGTTGTGTGATGTTTACTGTGGCCACTTCCGGTGTTAAAGGGGCACGGTCCGGGGGAAAAAAGCCTTGCTAGGAACCATTAATTATTATTTTGTTTCATTTCTGGTTTGTGCGGTTAACTTTATATTGGCTACAAACAACACTAGACTGTTTACTCTACATGTCAGACCAATTGTAGAGATAGGAGCCCTGTCTGCTCAGGAACATTAGTTAGATTATAGGTTAATGTCATACGGAAGTGACATATTTTTTTGGAGTCCTGCTGCTAGTTCTCGTTTTAGGAACAAGCTTAGGAAAGGGAATATGTGTTTGGCTCTCCTTTTTGAGAGCATTTTTTTTGGGGAGAATTTGGGTGTTAGGTCCTACTATATGTTTATTTTAGTTTTTTTGTTGTTCGTTTCTCCTGCTTCCCAATAAATAGGCCCCATGCTACCTCTTCATATACTTCTGGGTCACATTTTGATTATGGTTAATGTAACAGGAAATGGTGGAGCATGTCTAAGACTTGTCTCTTGGAATGTTAAGGGCATGAATGACCCGGTTAAAAGAGGCAGAATGTTTTCCCACTTAAAACATCTTAAAACTGAAATTGCCTTTTTACAAGAAACTCATCTGACGACCAAGGACCACCATAGGTTAAAGGCATCATGGGTTGGCCAAACCTTTCATTCCAATTTTATTAGTAGAGCAAGAGGCGCAGCTATTGTGATGCATAACAAAATACAGTTCAGCCCGACTAAGGTTATAGCGGATCCTCAAGGTCGCTTTGTGATAGTCTCTGGTTCCCTCAACAATGTCAATGTTGTTCTCGTCAATCTATATGCGCCCAACTGGGATGATGAAGCATTCATGGGAAAGGTGATATCATTACTACCTGACCTAAACTCCCACCATTTGATTTTGGGTGGTGATCTCAACTGTACAATGGACCCACGTTTAGACAAATCTAGTCCAAAACGGGACTCCACCTCTAAAATGGCTAAAGCCATCTCATTATTTATGAGTCAAACAGGATGTGTGGACCCATGGCGATTTCTCTACCCCAAAGCGAAACAGTTTTCTTTCTACTCCTTGGTTCACAAAACATTCTCGAGAATCGACAATTTTTTTATCGATAACTATTTTCTTCCCGCTGTCAAAAGCATAGAATACTCAACCATAGTGATATCCGACCATGCCCCATTGCTACTTGACCTCTCATTCACACTGTTACAAAAGACACGTCCCCCCTGGAGACTGAACTGCACACTGTTAAACGATGATCGATTCTGTGAAACAATCTCTAAAGCTATTGATGATTTCCTTATAACCAATATGTCTGATGGGATATCACCAGCTCTTTTGTGGGAGACGTTAAAAGCTGTGATCCGAGGAGAGACTATCTCTTACTCTGCAAGGCAAAACAAATTGAAAAAGCAAAAACAGTTGGAACTTTTGGGCAGTATAGCAAAACTAGATAGCAAACTCTCAACATTTCCATCCCCTGAGCTAGATAAAGAAAGGCAAAATCTTCAGATGGAATACAATTTACTTTCAAAGCAAGCGACTGAGAAATTGCTTTTAAGATCGCGTGGATTTCAGTATGAACATGGGGAGAAGGCGGGTCGTCTCCTAGCGCACCAAATTAAGAGCCAGTCGGCCTCCCAACAAATTAAACAAATACGGACCCCTACTCGTGAACTCACAACAATCCCATCTGTTATCAATGACACCTTTAAAACCTTTTACTCTGGACTATATGCCTCACAAGCCCCTGTCGATAATGCGGACAGAACTAAATTCTTGGATGATCTGGAATTTCCGTCCATAACACCTGCTCAGGAGGGTGAGTTGGATCAACCTCTAAAGCCCAGTGAAATAGCTGATTCGATCAGGCTGATCCAGAGTGGCAAGGCCCCCGGCCCTGACGGCTATCCAATTGAGTTTTATAAAACATTTATTGATAAATTGCCCCCCCTTCTTTTGAGAATGTTCGAGGACTCTCTGGACCGGGAAACGTTGCCACAAACTCTCACTGAGGCGGTAGTAATCGTATTATTAAAACCAGGTAAGGAAAAATCTGAATGTAGCTCCTATCGCCCGATCTGAATGCAGACTATAAGATCCTAGCTAAAATACTAGCCATACGCCTTGAATCAGTCACGCCAAACATCATATCATTAGACCAAACTGGGTTTATGAAAGGCCGATACTCCTTCAACATCCGTCGCCTTCTCAACATCCTCCTCTCTCTTGCATCCAAGGAGACACCAGAGGTGGTGGTCTCATTGGATGCAGAGAAAGCGTTCGACAGGGTGGAGTGGGGATTTCTATTTGAGGTCCATAAAGGCCTCTACACACCGGCCCGACTTTGGGAGTCAGAGGCCGTCCGAAGCCGTCAGAGGCAGTCGGGCATTCGCGTCGCACTACTCAGGTTGGTGTGTCGTCTCTTTACGGCACATTTTCAACCCTCCCGCCGCCGATTCAACATGTTGAATCGGCCGCGGGAGGCCAAAGAACGTCGGGACAAATCAATCACTCTGATTGGCTGTTCAGCTTAGCGAATCAGTGCATCAGAAGTGAAGCGGAAGTGAGGGACCAAAACAAACGATAAGAAGGCACACACAGACGGCTAATCTTCCTCATTTTCATCTCACCCGGCCGCAAGAGTTTCTTTTTTATCATGACGGCATGGAATGAAGAAAGTGAAGACCAACTGATCAACTGTTTATATTACTAAGTCTGTTCTTCTTCTCTCGGTGTATAAAACGCAGTGTCTTCCGGTTGTTGCCTCTTTTCAATGACGAATACACACTACCGCCGCCTGCTGGTAAGGAGAGTTATTGCCACTCGTCGGCTGAAGTATTTGCGGTGTGTTCGTAGGCGGGCGGCTTTATCCGACGAAGCCAACGAAGCCCGACGTAGCTGACGTAAAAGTCGGGACGCCTTCGGTACGCGTTCTTTGGTCTCAGGTTGGTGTGTAGAGACCTTAAGAGGTTCAGCCTCCTGTGTCCTGAATAGCATTGTTATACTCTTCACCCAAGGCTTCAGTGAGTACTAACGGGATGAATTCTCAATATTTTACACTAGGTAGAGGTACTCGCCAGGGTTGCCCTCTAAGCCCGTTACTATTCGCTATGGCGATCGAACCCCTATCAATTGTGCTTAAATCTGCCAGCTTTACACAAGGAATTACCAGATATGGTTCAGAACACATACTCTCGTTATACGCTGACGATTTACTATTGTTCATTTCTAACCCTATATCTACCATTCCTCAGATAATAGATCTGTTAACTCGATTCGGAACCTTTTCAGGCTACAAGCTAAACTTTTCCAAGAGTGAGTGCTTCCCTGTAAATGAACTGGCCCTTCAGATCCCCGATACACTCATCACCTTTAAGATGTCTAGGAGTAATTTTAAGTACTTAGGCGTGAATATAAGTGGAAAACTCTCAGACCTTTACAAAAACAACGTCCCACCACTAATTGACAAGCTCAAATTTGATTTGGAAAGGTGGAATAATTTACATTTAACTATCGCTGGGAGGGTAAACTGTATCAAAATGAACGTGCTCCCTCGCTTCCTGTACCTCTTTCAATGTCTGCCAGTCTTCCTACCCAAATCACTTTTTTGTAAAATAGACACACTAATCTCCTCTTTTTTATGGCAAGGGAAGACTCCTAGAATTAGGAAAGAGCTTTTAGAAAGGCACAGATCTACAGGAGGATTGGCGCTTCCAAACATAAGACACTACTATTGGGCAGCCAATATCCACAAAATAATTTTATGGACTAAGGAACCAACATTGAGTTGGTGTGAGCTTGAAGCCAAATCCTGTCCTAATACCTCACTTTTGGCTTTGCTTACATCTACATTACCCAGCCGGCCAACTCAATATTCGAATAACCTGATTGTTGTTTCCACCCTAAGAATATGGTCCCAATTTAGAAATGCCCATGGAAAGGGAAAAATATTGACTCTATAAATGTAAACTCATTGTTCCTGACTCAATAAAAACAAAATTGAAAGGGAACGGACTCAAGGACAAATAGAAAAAAGAAGGAGTTAGGAGAAATATTTTCCAAAAGCTGAATGCCAGTGAGTTAATGACACGTTTTGGACTGGATTGTGTTGGGATAATAATGTTTCTGGTCGACTTTAATACAGCTGCCAGATAGTTAGTACTCAAATGTGTATTCCTTGGACAAAGTTGCTTGAGAATTTACATAAATCCCTACTAAAATAGAACTCTTCAATTTTTGTGAATTTGGCTTCAGATGTTAAAGCTTTAAAACCATTTGTGCCGTGTTCAGTTTGTTAGTCACCAGAACATTGGGAAACAGCAGATGTCAGAACTATCTGTGTGTGCATGTGTGTGTGACAGGGGCTTTTCCAGCTCACTGATAATGGCTCCTCCAGCCGGACTCAGCAGTATTAAACACACACGTTACGTCACTGGTGTGTTCATGTTCCTATAGAACACAGTGTTCTGGACTGGCTTGTGGCTGCTGTTGCTCAGCCTCCCTCTGTTCAGAGTCAGACCTCTTTACTAAACGTCTCTGCCTATCCCCTCCCTGATGTCTGTTTCACTGCCGTGTCTTATTAACATCTTAGACACACTCAAATATTCTGTTAGTACTGTTATGGGGGGATATTAGAAGACTCTTATCAATTTTATTTTAAAGGAATGCAACATAAAAAGGTGCAAGCATGGCATGTCTAGCTGTAGTCTGAAAGAAAGGAAGCCCATACACCACATTGGGATCAGAGCATGATTGACTTTGGGTGTACAGATACTCTAAATCCATGGTTGGGTTGGTTTGGTTAGGTGTGTGTATTTCTGAGTTTGTTTTCAGGTGGCTGATTCGCGTGTGGGGGTGAAGGGTTCCCTCCTGAGAAGCGATTCTGAGAAAGTTCTCAGAGGAGCGGCTTACAGAATGAGAATGCTGTAAGCTATCTCTCTCTTTCTACCATACTCGCCAATGTTAAACCCAACATACACATGAGATATAACTTTAGCTAAATCTTAAAAATAAATGTAATAAAGATGTTTACTGCAGGAGCGGCAGGTTAACCCAGGACAGGCAGGCTGCAGGGCTCACAGAACACTGAGTGTGGGGGTGAATGAAAAAACATTAGAAAACTTTTCCAGGTTTTATTTAATCCACTACAAGAACAATAAAAACACTAAGGTAGATTCACTTTATAAATAATTTCACATAAATAGGACTACACACTGCTGACAATTAACTGGTCCATTGGTCAATGTAACTATTTAACTGCTATCTTTAAGACTCAACAACCTAGGTCGTACCAAAAAAAGATCAGGTACAACTATGCACGTTTGTTAAAGGGGCCCTATACTGATCACTTTCAGGTACATATCAGTATTTAGTGTCTCTACTGTGACATGTCTCCATGCTTTAATGTTCAAAAAGCTCTTTATATTTCTCATACTGCCTGTGCTGCAGCACCTCTTTTCACCCTCTGTCTGAAACCAGAGCCCCAATACCCAATATGATCATTTTCTGATAACGATGAAGCAATAGCCCCGCCTCCCTCTCCCCACCTCTCCTGCTCAGAGATCAGCTGCTGGGCTGTCAGAAGAGGGGGAGGAAAAGAGAGGCTCCATTTATTATTCTTATATTCTTATATAGAGTCGTTATCAATTTGTTTTAAAGCTCAATAAATAACAAAGAAGACCTCTGACCGGCACTTTTCTAATTTTGTCCGGAAGATTTAAACTTTAACGGACATGTTGACCGGCGAAAAAAAAATCGGAAACTCTGCCGCACGGTTCCCTCGTCCCTTGGAAGAGGCGGAGAGGTGGGTGTTTTTCATCTGCTGGTGGACTACCGGGGAGATTTACAGTTTGCGTTACCGTTCTCGTGTGGCTCCAGTCTTAACCTCCGTCAACTCACCTTCCGCTGTTCCCTGTTAATCTGCCACCCCCCCCTTCTCCTCCCACACATTCTCAGCAGGCACTGAGGTGGACAGGCTGCTCCAGAGCAGGAGTCCTCAGCAAAGGCCCCGCCAACAGGGATCAACCATGTGATAGAGAAAAACCACACACTCATTGTGAGGTACCTTACTATAATACTAAAATGTAACAGGCATTTAATAGGAAACCTGTGCAGTTAATGTTGTATTTATTCAAGTTTAAAATCATATCAAAGACAAGTAAATCCAAATCGGAAAGAATGTGCAAGATTGGCCATCAATGTAACCCTTGCCCTGCATTACAAATATACACAACACTTCTCAGACTAAGTGTGTGTGTGTGTGTGTGTGTGTGTGTGTGTGTGTGTGTGTGTGTGTGTGTGTGTGTGTGAAGAGGCGGAGAGGTGGGTGTTTTTCATCTGCTGGTGGACTACCAGAGAGATTTACAGCAGGAGCACACGCTTGCCTCGGGGAGGGAGAAAAAGAGCCAGCGTGTCCACCGCGGAGAATAAACAGAAGGGCAACCATGCGCGGGAAGTCTTCTTCGCTGCTTTTGGTGTATTTTGTGGCAGAAGTACAGCGCCACTTACAGGCCTGGCATATGTACTACAGCGTCTCCAGCGCTTTTGAGCGGTCTCGTGTGGACGGACACGTGTCTGGTGCCTATTGCGTGTGGACGGAAGTTTTTTCGAATTCGGTTCGTTTGCTTTACCGTTCTCGTGTGGCTCCAGTCTTAACCTCCGTCAACTCACCTTCCGCTGTTCCCTGTTAATCTGCCACCCCCCCCTTCTCCTCCCACACATTCTCAGCAGGCACTGAGGTGGACAGGCTGCTCCAGAGCAGGAGTCCTCAGCAAAGGCCCCGCCAACAGGGATCAACCATGTGATAGAGAAAAACCACACACTCATTGTGAGGTACCTTACTATAATACTAAAATGTAACAGGCATTTAATAGGAAACCTGTGCAGTTAATGTTGTATTTATTCAAGTTTAAAATCATATCAAAGACAAGTAAATCCAAATCGGAAAAAATGTGCAAGATTGGCCATCAATGTAACCCTTGCCCTGCATTACAAATATACACAACACTTCTCAGACTAAGTGTGTGTGTGTGTGTGTGTGTGTGTGTGTGTGTGTGTGTGTGTGTGTGATGCCATTGCCACCTTGTGTAGCAAAGTAAAGGTTAGAACTACTAATTATAAACTTTAGCGAGGCTAACCAAGGAAAAGTCTTGTCCTTTTAATGATTTATATTTTATTTAATACAATGTGCCCTACATGTATGCACAGGTGAGAAAGGAGGAGAAATGGACAGTATAAAATAAGAACAAAAAGAAAATAGTACATCATATCAGACTGCTGTCGTACAAATAAAGACTTATTTATTCTTGTTGCTGGGTTAGATTCAGATATGTGATTCAAAGGGCTACAAAGAGGATTTATATAATCATGTTTTCAGCTCTCAGTCATCGGTCCTCTCCACACTGTGCACACTGCGTTTTGTACAGTGGGCTGAAGTGGAGATGCGTCGACCATTAGCATACAGGCTGTGCTAAATGCTCACACCATCACCCACGAGCGCCATGCTAACAGTATGTCAGGGTTAGCTTTAGGGCTTGCATTTTTTTATGAGATACAAAATGGTTGCTTGCAGTGCATGTCTATTTTTCTTTTCGATTGCATTTGTAAAAAAAACAGGTAGCCACTATTTCCAAATTATTACTATTTTGTGTCCCTTTCTGGTCCTTTTGTGTCACTTTGTGGTTGTAAGATGGACTTTCCAACAAGAAATAATGTCAGTTCATAGAGACTCTGCCCCTGGATCTCCATTCAGTGATCCGACCATGCACATTGGGTATGTGTGTACTGTACAAGTGTTCCAAACACGGTCCGTCAGTGTCATACATGTTTTCCATCCCTCTAAATCCTGTTGATGACAGTTTATGTAGAGCAGGTGCAGCTTTAGATGGAGCAGCACCTATGCTTTTTTTAAGGTTAGTGGTTCCTTCAGTACAAGGTACTTTTGGATTGTGTAAGCCAAAGAGGGGTGAGTCACACACAGTCCCATGCATTTCAAGTATAAACACTGTCGAGCAGTGTGATAGGGCACAGTGGTACTTTCAAATGTGCATTGATTTTTGATAAAGCTTTTCATGTTTACTATTTTTTTTCCATGGCTGATGTATCCATTTTTTACATTTCCGTCGTTTTCTACACGCCTACATGAGATATCTAACCTGCCACATTTTGAGCTGCAGAAAGTGTTTGTAATCGCCGCCTGCAGCATCCCCATTAGACGTGGTGTCTCTCTGTGTGTGACACTAACAATGGGAAATGGACGACCCCTCTCTCACCCCCCACTCCTCTCTGCCCCCCCCAGTCTGTTCCACCACTCTCTAATCCTGGAATGCCCCTTTCACACCAACGCGGTTCCCGTTCTAGCTCCTCTTGTGCTCTATTGGTTCGGAACCGGTTCTTCTTTTCAGCCCCCGTTTTGTTCACACCGCCCAGAGCCCGACTGGTACTGCCGCGGCTGCGTCATGACGTCACCGTTTACGTCGCTGATTTTCTCCCCAACGGCGCTCACAACAACAACAATGGGGGACTGCGTCGGGTCGATGATCGTGTTACTTTTAATCATACGAAGCCAGATTAAATTAAATAAATACTTCTCCAACCTTGTACTTTTCTCCAGAGTGCCGTGGTTCATTGTTTATTAATGTGTTTCAGCGGCATTTACCGACCGCTGCAGTGCTGCTCGTCCACCGGAGTTTATTCTCCGTTAACTCACGGCAGCGGCCGCTGTAAAGTATTATCTGTCTGACTGTCACACAAGCAGCTGATACATATCCCCAATTCCCCATTAGTGAATGTGTGTCATTATGAATTGACGCTGTTTGGCATCACAACGCTGTTATGAAAGTTTCTCTGGTATAAAATGGGTGATGTTAGCATAGCAACCGAAGCTAATCTGACTATCTTGACTACTTGTTGCTAACCTATTGTGGCATAAGCCGTTTTCTACAGGCACATTTTACCGGCGTATTTTTCATTATGATTCTACTTGTGATAGTCGGACATGAAAACCTGTGCAGCCCATGTATTGATTCCATCCGATAGCTGCTATAACACAAAACAAAACGTCTGCCTGCTCTCCACAATGATCAATAACAGCGAACGGATGGTCAAAGTAAGGTACAAATAAACAGAATCACACGAAGCCTGGTTAGTGTTGCCTGACTTTATAAAGTGTGTTTTTTTTTACAAGTGTGTGGTTGCGTTCTGGTCACTTTGCTCAGCGCTACTGCTTGTTTCAACTTTTATTTGCCGTACTCGCCATAAACTGTTAGCTCAGGTTAATCTCGCCCCCCTCAGACGTAAGCGTGACGTATGCGGTTCTTGCTTCTAGACCGCTTGGTAAGCACCGGTTTTCGGTGCTTAGAGCCGGCTCCGCTGCGGTGTGAACAGGAAAAAACGGTGCTTATCAGGCTCTAGCTCCTAACCGGCCTTGGAGCCGCGTTGGTGTGAACAGGGCCTTACAGGCTTCTAGGCATGGGAAATGCTGTGTGTGTGTGTTTGTGGTATCAGAAATATTATTACATTTTCATATAACTGAGAACCCCACTGAGACCAAATGATGCAAGACGGTCATTTAATAACAGCGTGAGAGGCAGAGAATGAAGGGAATCATATGGCTGCACAGCGATGGTGAAAAAAGGACGAATCACAAAATACGGAAACAGATATGGAAAATGTAAATATGTTAACACATGTATTAATGTTACAGCCATATTTAGGCTGATCATCATATTTTATTATGAATAGGATGTTGTCCACCTGATATAACAGCTATGGTGGTCTGTCCTGTCTGACTAAACTACATTGTTTGATTATTTGTGTTAACATTACCTAAGCCCTGTCAGCTCAATTATTCAATAAGGAAAACAAGCTGGTAGGCTTTGTCTGAATTAAGCTTGATTTATTATTTTTTCATTGTGCAGTAGAACAATACTATCTAATGACTGCAATGTTATTACGTCCAATCTAAATTCCCATCAGTCCAATGAGACTTTGCTTGTTGTGTCTGACCAATAGTTCAGATCCCAGTTTACTGTCACATATGATTAAGAAAAGCAGCTAATCCTCACACTGGAGAAATAGTCATCAGAGAGTTAAAAAAAAAACTGAGATAATGAATTTATCATTGTAATAATTATTCTATTTTGATTGACTTTGATCGTCTTAGCATTTCAGCTCTAATTTGGACCAAATGATGTGGATTCTTTCAGTTTAAGTGTCTAAACTGACAATGTTTAAGTTTTTATTTTAATATTACTGACGTAAGAGACACACCATCTCGGAAATGTTCTGTCAGCATTCTGTAAACTGTGAAAAAAGTGCACAATAACTTATTTTTCTAGTCTAGTAACTTTAAAAAAACGTACTGGACACTCAAACTGTGCTTCTTTTCATGCTGGGGTGTTTAAAAAATGAGCTGAGGACCGAGAACGTTAAATACTGAAAGTGACCAAATTCTGAATTGTAAATGCTGTAAATCTTTCATTAGAAAGGGCAGCAGCCTTGCTCTCACTTTACTGCTTGGTCGCTATTGCTCAGATTATGGGATTGACAAGTACATGGCTTGACTTTCTATGAGACATTACCAATAGCTAGTAGAATCCACAGCCAACAGAAAGCTTTCCTTCTGTCCTTAGGAAAAAAGTCTGCTTATCCTTAGCTTTTACTAAGTGTTAGAGACAAAGTGTAAGATGAGCAACATTTGAATTCCACCAACCTTTCAGGTGGCTCTCCATATCCACTTTGCTTTTTGAGTCCGGTCCTTAAGTGCACCTGAATTTCGTTGTATATTTGTACAATGACAATAAAGTATCTTTCTCTTATCTTATCTTTAGGTATCCTTGCAGAGCATTTTAGGAGATAGCTCTCTAATGCCAGGCATCTGACCCTAACAGTAACTTAGCTAAAGGTTTTGAAAACAACACTTCTTCTTAACATTTGTAAAAATCTCGGAGATTTGGATTTGATCCTATCGTGGACAACACGTATGATGAATGCGATCGTGTTTGTATAACTCTTTCAAAAGATTCCCGTCTGGAACAACAACAGAAATCCTTTAACCTGCTCAGTCTGACAGCTGAACAGAGCAGACATACTGACATGTCTTTACTGTGAGCACAGATGGGTTCTTAATTAAACACTCTGGTACGATTAAGACATGAAAGCTGCTACGACCTTCCATTATAAACTCCAATAACACCTACTGACACTGTCCAAGCGACCAGAAAAAAATCACGGTGGGACAATGATGCGCTTGACATACAACGTACATGCTAACGTACAATCAGCTCTTCATGGTACATTCTAACCCTAATCAACTGATTCCCAAACTGGCTGATTGCAAAGCTACGTACGTTAGATAAAGTGTTTGCGCCTCATTCCAGTTACTTGGGGTTCCATAATAAAAGTGTGGGGAACATCGTACTGCTACACAGTACAGTCAAACAGGTGGACTTATCATGGGAGCGGTGCCTATAATTCCTAACAGTTATCAAGCAGTGAATAACTTGTCGAATGAGACAGCAAACGATGATGGTACACATTGTTGGCCATGGCAACAGTTGATCCTCCTTGCCTCACAATAAGCTGTGAGTTATATCAGAAGTCAGAAAGCTAACCCAGAGGAGAATCCCTGACGGTTAGAAACTCACAAAAGCTGACACCTGCCCGGCTAATGAGTTTACCCAGAGCTGCAGGTCACCTCTTACAGACCGATTAACCCTACTGCCCTAATCAGGCTCGTGCACGGATAGACCTCTTATAAGAGAAGTGCCCCTTTGAGAATGTACTTTCTCTTATTCACAAATCAATTAAATGGTCTAACATAAAGCAGAAAAACCCTAATTATGACATGATATGTGAATTATATTGAACTGATATTAATCTTAGCCGTATAAAATCAGCATCTTCTTATTGACGGTATTTCTGAGGCATATGCCTTTACTGAGAAGGTGGAACACTTCATTTCTTTGCATGTAGCATTAATAAAATGTCGTTTAGCACTGTTTGAACCAACATCCCACTTAGCTTTGTTTTAAATACATACATTTTGATATCCCTTAAAACTGTAAGGTAATTCCAGGAATAGATTTATGTAAAGTAACAAAGTTCCCCGTCCAGCCCTTTTTTTTTTTTTTGGGCCCCTGCCCCTGTAAACATCTTCTGCACGTGCCTGGCCCTAATCACCACAGAAGAAGAAGTTAACCTTATGGAACCCAGTCAAATAAAATCACTGTTTCCAGCACTAAAAAGACTCATGTTTGAAACCATTCTAGAGGTATTTCGACAAGATTGTCTCTGCCATGTTTGGGATTAGCTTCTGATCTGACATTGGCACAGCGCTCTCCGTTTAACCAGGAAAGAGAGAGGCTGACATCTCTGGAACAAAGGGCCAGGGAGAGGGAAGAGTAGGAAGAAGAAGCAGCTTGGTGTTGAGGATCATAGTGTGCTTCAGGGAAGCATGATACTAGCTGGAATGCCAGATGAAGCTCTGCCAAGAGCAGGTCACAGAATAATCCCCACAAAAAGAAAACAAGAATAATTGCATCTTCCGTCACAACGATTGCAAGCCAAGCAGAGTTTATGTTCTAGTAATCCAACAGAAATACACCCCATCATTTATTCACTTCTTCATGATTAAAATAAAGAACCTATCAAACTATTCAGTATTAAACTAAGGCAATGTTTCCACAGAAGGCAACAGGTTATGACATGCTCTAAAATTGAAAACATAATCATCCAAGTGATGAAAATAACCATTACTTGATGGGCCACGTTGATCACTGAGCCTGATGCTGGAGCTTAGAGCTGCCCCCAAATAGTCGATTAATCACTAGTCGACTAATTAAGTCTTAATCGAGCAATTTTTCATTAGTCGATTAGTTGAAGTTATATAAAAAAGATAAAAACAAAAAAAAGCTCCATCCTGCGCTGCATGTGCAATGACGCCGCGTCAGCCGGAAACCCCCTCAGACTTCATTCAGAGCGGAGCCTGGTCATTAGGTTAATTTGGTCGGGCAGGAAATCTAAAGTGTGGATCTTTCTGAGCGAGTAAAGGACGAGCCCCAAAAGGTGACATGCAAACTGCGACGGCCAAAAGTCTCCTCCATATCCACCATCACAGCGCAACTTCCTGAATGCCGGCTTCATAACAAAACACGGAGCTTAATTATCCCGACGACAACGTGTGTTACTTTTTCTCAGACTCGGAGGAAAACAGCTGAAGTGAGTCAGGCAGTAGCCTAGCTTTGTATCAACATATATAGACCTATAATATATAATCATTCTGACCTCATAAAACGATAAAGTTTTAATTTCATGATGAGGGCGTAATGCGGAGGGACTTTTGCCAACGCTCATATTTTCAGTGTTTCCGTTTCCTCTGTAGTATTTATGGGGTTGTTATATTCAGATATGAATAATAGAAACTAGAACTAAATGTTCCGTGTGTGTCCTCGCTGCTTGTTCAAACACACAATAAGAATCCTTACCGGAGCTTCTGCTGTTTATACCGCTGCGTCCGTGCGCTGTGACTCTCATGCGCTCTCTACATTTAATTTATATTTCAAAGGTTCATTACTACATTTTTATTTTATATTTTATGTGAAGCACAACGTACCATGCTGTTATAATAACGCTCTTTATCAGCCTTTGAAACTGAAACAATTTTGTATCATAAACGTGCGACGATTAGTCGACTAATCGTCTTAATTGACGACTATTGGTCGACTAGAAAAATCTTTAGTCGAGGGCAGCCCTACTGGAGCTAGAGACACAGGTTTAGTTTGGTGACAAAACACATTGCTTATAATCTGCTGATTACCATGCCAGAGAGCTGTTGTGAGGAGCAGGATTTGTGTTTAGCGAGGTAACCACAGGTCTTTTTGTCCTATGATGGTGGAAAAGGTCATGTTTGATATAACATTTTGACGCATAAAGCACCTCCCAGTGACCAGTTGGTGCGTTGATCAAGGAGTGCAAGTGTCCAGAGACATTTCGCCTTATTCTTAAAGCTTAATTTTCACTTTCTCACAGTCAGCAATTTCTTGCAAGCTGTTCTGTTTGCATTTGGCAGCTGCACCTGTGTTGCTTCAAGCCTGGATTCAGCTTCTTTGTGTTTGTTTAATATTGAAGTTTACTCTTCATTTGTAAAATATGCTGCAAGGAAAACCTGGGTTGACTTTCCGAGACGATCGGGCACTGGTGTCAGTAGCTCATGCCCTCCAGGTAATGCTCCTTTCACACCAACGCGGTTCCAGGGCCGGTTCGGAGCTAGAGCCTGATAAGCACCGGTTTTTCCTGTTCACACCGCAGCGGAGCCGGCTCTAAGCACCGAAAACCGGTGCTTACCAAGCACCAAAAAATTGTCGGCCTAGAAGCAAGAACCGCATACGTCACGCTTACGTCGGGGGCGGGGGCGGGATTAACCTGAGCAATAACAGTTTATGGCGAGTACGGCAAATAAAGGTTCTAACAAGCAGTAGCTCTGAGCAAAGTGACCAGAACGCAACCACACACTTGTAAAAAAAACACACTTTATAAAGTCAGGCAACACTAACCAGGCTTCGTTTGATTCTGTTTATTTGTACCTTACTTTGACCATCCGTTCGCTGTCATTGATCATTGCGGAGAGCAGGCAGACGTTTTGTTTTGTATTATAGCAGCTATCGGATGGAATCAATACATGGGCTGCTCAGGTTGTCATGTCCGACTATCACAAGTAGAATCATAATGAAAAATACGCCGGTAAAATGTGCCTGTAGAAAACGGCTTATGCCACAATAGGATAGCAACAACAAGTAGTCAAGATAGTCAGTTTAGCTTCGGTTGCTATGCTAACATCACCCATTTTATACCAGAGAAACTTTCATAACAGCGCTGTGATGCCAAACAGCGGGCAGCACTGCAGCGGTCGGTAAATGCCGCTGAAACACATTAATAAACAATGAACCACGGCACTCTGGAGAAAAGTATAAGGGTTGGAGAAGTAGTTATTTAATTTAATCTGGCTTCGTATGATTAAAAGCAACACGATCATCGACCCGACGCCGTTGGGGAGAAAATCAGCGACGTAAACGGTGACGTCATGACGCAGCAGAGGCAGCACCAGTCGGGCTCTGGGCGGTGTGAACAAAACGGGGGCTGAAAAGAAAAACCGGTTCCGAACCAGAAGAGCGCAAGAGGAGCTAGAACGGGAACCGCGTTGGTGTGAAAGGGGCATATGAGGTTAAGCCTCTTCAGTGTTTTCCAATACTGTGTGTTGTTGAAAAGCCTCTGAGACAACCTTTAGAACATCCTTTACGTTTAAGATGAATTGCCAGAGCTGGAACCAAGTCATTGTTTCCCAAGTCACAGGTATGTCTCAGGTTGCCTGTGTCCTCTAAAATCCCCTGTCAAAAATAAAAGGGGCCCTATTCTGCTTTTTGGGGTTTTCCCTCCCCTGTAGTGTGCTCTATAGGTTTTAGTGCATGTAACTGGTCTACACACCTGAAACGCATCCATAGGAATCCTTGGTTTACTTCAGTAACATCATGACATCACTATGTAACGCTCTTCAATTGGCTAGCCCTCTAACACACTGCACGTGATAGGCTAATGGGCGGGACGTATTGAAGCTGTTGACCAATCACAACAGAGCCAGCCAGCTAACCAATCAGAGCAGACTGTGCTCTGGTTTCAGACAGAGGGTGAAAAGAGGTGCTGCAGCACAGGCAGTATGAGAAAAATAAAGAGCTTTTTGAACATTAAAGCATGGAGACATGTCCCAGGAGAGACACTACATACTGATATACACCTGAACATCAGCAGGAGAGGACTCTTTAAAGTAGAGACACTACATACTGATATACACCTGAAAATGAGCAGAATATGGAAGTTTCGTCATGTTATGAAAACATTTTGTCATATTTAGTGTTTTGTGGTCAGTGGTAGTACCAGCTGCACCAGAAGTCCTGCTAACCAGATCAGAGGCGACACAGAGGTTAATCCAGACCGGGACCCAGAGCCACAGATAGACAGCCTGCTGAACTCTGTGTGCGCACACACACACACACACACACACACACACACACACACACACACACACACACACACACACACACACACACACACACACACACACACACACACACACACACACACACACACACACACACACACACACACACACACACACACACACACACACACACACACACACACACACACACACACACACACACACACACACACACACACACACACACACACACACACACACCAAAAGTGCATCTCAGGAAGGAGGGACAGTGGAAACATCGGGCACTACAAAGTCAGACATCCAACGTCGGGCGGCCTTGTGGTTAAAACACATACCGTCTACTGTGTTTGCAGAATGACAGGTTTGCTTTGTTGCATGCCCTCCCCTCTTACGCTCAACATACGTTCTATATTTATCCTCACTAACAGTGTATCAAATAATAAGTAAAAACCCATATCTTGAAAATGGTTTTATTTCAAAAAGCTGCAGTAGTCAAGGTTGCTAGTCTCAGAAATACTGTAATATTTCTACTACTGCTACTGTCCAATTACTAATGAGTAACAGTGGCAGCAATATACTGTATATAGTATATAGTAGTAGTCGCTTATTGTAGTAGAGGTGACAGAAGCAGAGCTCTCATATACACTAACTACATGATCGTGTGTGTGAGGGCCACGAAGCCCACGTGTCCATGCTATGAAACTTACAAGGTGAGAGTAAAATCCACTGATTTTGTATCACACTTCCATTTAAGAAAAGGTGTCAAATCAAGTTTGGGTTAAGGTCTGAAAAACACTGCATCTACAATTCCCGTAATGTAGAGGTCACCAAACATCTTTTACTGCATTATGGGACATACCTCACGTCTTTGCCATTTGTGTTGCCTTTGCTAACAACGTGTCACCCGACATGACAGCTAAAGCTGTGAACAAGGCGAACAACTTTCCTGCAGGAGCCATGTTTCCTGTGCTACTGAAAAGCAGTCACATCGGTTGTGACGTCACTCCCAATCCCGACCTCCAATGGAAACGGAGCGCTGCTGTGCTGAAGCCAGCTCTCTGAGGCCCTCACTGTGTCTACTACAGAGAGCGTAGTGTAGCCTACACACTATATATTATTCATGCTCACTTTAAACACACCACCTCAAACATTCATTTCAAATGTGTAACTTACACACGCAAACCACACACGCAAACCACACACACACACAACCTCACTGTAACTAACACTATGGCCCTAGGATTAACACTAGAAGTCAGAACTAAACATGGAGAAGCAGCGTTTAGTTTTTATGCCCCGACCATCTGGAACAAACTCCCTGAATCCTGCAGGTCCGCTGCAACTGTTGATACTTTTAAATCAAGACTAAAAACGTATCTTTTTGGCGCTGCATTTGAGTGAGTTGTTCATATTCACACTGCAGTATGGCTTTTATTCATGTATTTTATACCTGTTGTGTTTATTTTATTATCTTTGCGTTTTAAATGCCTGTTTTTTAAATGCCATTTTATAATGTGCTTCTACTGTATTTATTCTTAAATGTCTTTTATTTTATTTTGTAAAGCACTTTGGGTTGCCGTGTGCTGAAAGGTGCTATATAAATAAACTTGCCTTGCCTAGAAAACTGTGGAGGCTAACTAAAAGGTAAAATCAATGAAAGATGTGGTTGTAGAGTTCACTAAATACGTTCACTTTCAGCGTCACATTGCTCACATCTCTCATCATTCTGTGCAGTGCTATACAGCTCCAGACTCTAGATCTATGCCCCCCTGGAAGTACGTTTGGAGAATGAGGAGGAAGACATGGTGGAGGAAGACCAACATGAATGGAGCTACAGGTCCTGGGAAGAATTCTTTCTTCCTAGTGCTGCTCAGTTTAACATGGAGGCTTGGATGTTCTGTTACTAATTTTACACTTCACATTTCCGGAAAATAGAATACAAAAATACAAGTTGTGCTTTCATCGGATGTGGCGCAGTTAGTGATGACATGAATGTTTTACAGAGGTCAAGCTGCACCTGGTGAGGTAAAAAACACACACAGGTTTCAGTCCTCATATGAAAAAAGGCCAGAAAGGGAGACAAACATGAACAGAAATATGTACACACACACATCTCTGTGCACTAAGTGAGCAAAGAGCCAGCACATAGTGAACCGTCTTCAGGATGACATATTCATGTGCAGCCCAGGCAACACTTTGTTAACATGCCTCTCAAACTTTGACTTCCCTACTCTTTTTGCTCTCCAGCCCATTGGTTCTTACTGAAGACATTTATCTTAAAAAATAGCTCGCCATCCGATAGTGATATTTTTAGCAAACTTAACAGGAGTAAACGTGCACGTGTTTCTCTCCTTCTGTGCTGTCTGACCTCTTTCCCAGGCCTCCATGCTGGAGAGGATGGTCTGTGGTTCAGGTCTGTTACCGGACCCCTGAAGCCCCTCAAAGTCTGTCCACATCCATATTTTCCACTATGAATTTCTGTTGGTTTATTCTGTACACACAACATCTCTCTGACTTGGGGTTTGTAGATGAAATGAATAGGCGGAAGCCTTATCTCTCCATTAAATTGAATATCTTCATTTTCAAAAGAACACAAAAACAATAGGTTTAAAAAATGTGTTTTTAACAGTGTTGATTAATCCGTCAGTTGTGAAACATTGATTGGACCCTGTGCTGACAATAAGCAGCTCATCTCTCATCAATGATTAGTGTGCTAAATACTAGCTGCTGAAACAACACAATGCTGAGCAGAGCTCTGCTGGGAGCTGACAGCAGAGAGAGCAGGGGGGGGGCTTTATTCTGACAGACACACACACACACACACACCTTCTCAGCTACACTCCTAGCAGGGCCACCGTTTGTCAACCGTATAACAGAGCGAGACAAGAAATCTGACAGGAGGGAGAGTTTGCTCCAAATCAGTCCTTATTCTAGGAACATATGAAGTTTCAGAGCCTGATAAACCTACGCAGCATACCAGCTTCTGACAATGTTCTGCTTTCCTCCGTTTTATTTTGGGTACTGGATTGTTGAACATTTTCTGCCATCCTATAGACCAGGGGTTCTCAAACTTTTTGTTTATGCGGACCACTATGTATTATCAAGGATTTTCGCGGACCACCTCATATGCAAACCGTAAAAATAAGTACATATATAAACGTAGTGTTAAAACGCCGATATTTTTTTATAGTTAATTATAGACAATCAAAAGTAAATAGAAGCCTATTTGATACTTTTGTGACCGGTGTCTGTCTGCGTTGTGTATGTGTCTGTATGTGAGGACGGCGGACGGTATTTTAATTAGGTCATCCCAAACAATGCCACAAGTGCGCACGCGCGCAGTGCACTCACAAAACGGGCAGACAGGTCTACAAAAAACTACCGGTATGCTCCTACTTTAGTTACTGTACTGCAAAAAGCAGGCGGCGCTGCGCTCAACACACACACACACACACACACACACACACACACACACACACACACACACACACACAAGTAACATAAACAATAATAGGCCTAAGTTGCATAAAGGCTTGAGCTACAGTATTGCAACTAAGCAGACAGCGCTGCTTCTCTCTCTATCTCCACTTTCAAAATCTATTTAAATCTCAAAACAAACAAAAAACAAATTAACTTAACTTAAACGAAACGAAAAATATAGCCTACTCAGGGGTGGATCTAGAAAAAATATTCATGGGGTGGTGTTGGATTTAAGCACCCTTCAGTTGTTGAAGGTTCGAGCCCGCTCCGCGCTGTTCGTTTGATGAGTGGTCTGCTATAAAAAGGAAGGACTCAGACAGAGATATGAGATTAAACAATAAGCTGATTTAATGGTAGAAACAACAGTACAATATAACGAAGTACTTATATAACGAAGTACTTCGGGCCTCAGCTCTTCCACCGTGCGATGTACGTATCAGACAGTCAGACAGAACAGAGGCCGCGAGTGTACAGAATTCACAATATTTATTCCCACAAACGGAGAGGAGTTGTGTGGGAGGAGTTGTGTCGGTTGCTCCTCCCTAGGTGTTCATCCATTGGTGGACTCACTCCTGGGCGAATCAGAGTGAGTCAGCCGTAGGCGTGGGAAGTTTGGATCTCCTGCGCCACTGATCAGTCCCATGCCATCTTTTATGGCAGCCATAAAATAAACAATTCTGGGTTGAACGGGGGTGAGGTACCAATCCTTAT
Organism: Dissostichus eleginoides; assembly: GCA_031216635.1. Taxonomy (NCBI): domain Eukaryota; kingdom Metazoa; phylum Chordata; class Actinopteri; order Perciformes; family Nototheniidae; genus Dissostichus; species Dissostichus eleginoides. Next base: position 30,431,833 of record CM062276.1, on the reverse strand, counting down.
CTTCGTTTATCCTCAGCACCTGGCCGTACCACTCCGCATCCCAATCTTTCTCTCAGTACAATCTCTGCATAGACTCAATGGTGTCAGTTTTATTACCTTTCTCCTGCAACCCCCCCATGCTCCTATCCGGCCCATTAAAAACCCGGGGGGTCGACTGGATCCTCTACATTCCTAAGTCAACGCACACACAATTGACCACAGCAAACAAAGGAAAATAATACCATCATGAGGACATTTGGTCTAGTTTCATAAGCATGAAACTTGGAAAGCCACAATATTGTTCACCAATCATATTTCCACGCTCGCGCCAGGGCCGGGGGAGGGGTTACAAGGCTCGTGTCTTGTGGTGCATTCACTTGCACTCGGACATTAGAGATTTTCTCTCATAAATGTCCGATGAGCCCAACGACCACTACCCCACTGCCTGATATCATTAGAAAGCTTGGAATCTCCTCTTTCCAACAGTGTATACAACTCAAAATGTGTCTTCGGGTCCCCGAAAATCCTTGATAATAAAAAGTGGATTTTATTTAGCTTTTTTCCACGGACCACCTGCAGTACCCTCGCGGACCACCAGTGGTACGCGGACCACAGTTTGAGAACCGCTGCTATAGACTGAATGGTTATTTGTAAAGAATTGTTTGTAATGAATAATTAGTCCACTAATCTGCATTTTCACCTGTTTCCACGCAGTCCGTTAGAAAGTCATCATTTGATTCAGGGAAATCTATTTTAGTTTAGTTTTAACACCCAATATAGGAGCAATATGTCCTTTATTACCCAGTCTAGTAGGGCTGCACGATTCATCCAGAAATATGAATATCACTTTTATTTGTCACGATTATTCAATGATTTTAGGGACAACATATTTGTCTTGCACTTTCGCATTTAAATAAACACTTCACTGCTTTTACGTACACCTAAAAAACTGAAACGTTTACTTTAATTAGACGTATTATGTCAACAAATTTCACATAACTGTATTAGGTTAGCTGAAAGCAATAATTTTAAGTTGAACCTAATATTTATTTAGTATTAATATTATTGCTTTTAACTACTACTTAAAACAGTTATGTGAAATCTGTCGACATAATACATTTAATTAAATTCAATGTTTGGGTTTTTTCAGTGTACATACTGTGCTTCATCACTGCTGATACAAATGTGTGTATGACAATAAGACCGGTCCTTATCACCAGTGCATCTCCTAGAAGCAACATTTAAATAAAATTGCACCAATAAATTAAATGAACAGAGCACTTCCATGTTGTGTTATTCCCCTGCTCATTATTACATTCTTGCATTAAAAAAAGCTTAGAACAAGGATCTTCTTCACATGAAGTTTAGGCATGTTTTGTTTTGCCCATAGAAACATTTCAAACAATAGTCTGTCCCTACCAGAAATCGGAAATTCACCCCTTCATCCCTGCTCTCGGTCCTGCTGTATATTACGACTCTTCTTCTTTGGACTGAAGCTGCAACATGCAGGAACATTTTTCCCAAGGCTGTTCTCCAAAATTGCACAAAAAGTGATCCCTCCGGAGCATTCCTGGCCCCTGCAGCATGGGCCTGCTGCTGGGGCTCCAGTCAGAGGCAGGAGGACCCTGACTGCTGGTGTCTGCACTCAGTTACCCAGCATTACTCATCAGACTGCAGACAGAGCAGAGCACTGTCAGCACTTTGGCCCTGATGCAGAATCCCATGAGTTTTCCTCGACTCTGTAACTAGGTCGAAGGGCGTCCAAACCATCTAACCAACTCAATATATCTACACATCAGACTGTAAGCAAGGTCACGGCCCCCCCGTCTGGGTGTGTACAACATGGAACACACTGATGCAATGGTGCTTTTGTGCACAGACAGATTCAGAGTGGATTCACTTTGTTCAGGTTTCTAATAGAGTGAGTAGAGAACAGGGGCAACATGAGGGTAAGGGCTGGGCTGAGACAGGTTAACTAACCAACACAACACTTAAACAAACACTACTTTAAAACAACTGGTTCAATAAACCTGCTTTAAAATTAGACCTTTTTTATGCTTTCACACTTTAGATCAGGGGTGCCCAACCTTTTTTGAACCGAGAGCTACTTTTAAAGTTGCCAGTCTGCCGAGATCTACCAGTCCAAATAGAGAGGCGTAGCCATTACTGACAGCCTACTACCAGCTAAATACACACTTCTACTTTTATAAAACTGACCTTTGTACGATTAATACTTCATAAAATACTGCAGATCCTTTATCTTACCTCTTTCTAATCTACACACATACAAGTATTTAACTGAAGCTACACAACAGTGTTGTTGATACAGAGTTGGAGTTTATTCACACGTCACATACTACAGTGGGTCATGTTTTCAAGAAACATTGAACAGTGCTGCCACATATGACACAGGAAAAAAGAAAAGACACTGAACCCTTTCTTTGCCATTATATACAAATAGTGTTGCTACAAAAGTATAAATTAGGCTTACTAATAAGACAACTCTGATCTGAAGCTACACAGGAATCTGCTGCCAAAGTGCAATAAAAAAGACAAACTTAATAGAATCAAACCCTTTTTTTGTTGCATTTTAGTAGAGTATAAAAATAAATGCCTTTAAAATAGGATGCAAGCAACACTAGTTTCTTAACCTGAATTGATAATAGACTATAATCAATTTAAACAGAACAAATCTTAATGTTTGCATTCTTATACCATTTTGTACAATAATTATAATGAATAAGTTCAAACAAACTAAAACTTACAGCTGATTAATAACGGTATCTAACTTGAGTTTTTATTATACAAAAACCTGTTGAAATGCTAGTTATTTTTACTGTCCCCAAAAAGCGCGTCGGCAGCCTCCAGGAATGCTTCTTTCACAACTTCGCCGTCTTTGAAAGACTTCATGTGTTTTGCAAGAACGTGACTGACACGATAAGATGCTATGGTAGCAGCCTTGCTCTTGTTGTTGGGCCTGGTGGAAATGGACTGCTGTGCATTTAGCTGTCCTTTCAGGTCCCTCACCTTTTGGGAGCGTAGGGCAGAATTAGGAGGGAATTCCGTCTCGTAGCGTTTGTGCACTGTTTTGAAATGCCGCTCCTAAATTACCCTTCTTCGATAAAGCCACGCTCGCATTGCAGATGAGAGACAGAGGACTTTGAATTAGAATAGATACAAAAATAATCATCCTCCCACTTGGAGTGAAAATTATATATTTTGGGCTTTTATGCTTCTGCATAATTGTGGTCTTGTGTGTGTGCGGACTGTCACTCCTGTTGCCACGGACAACGTCAGCGAACTATTGCCCACTGCCCACCAGCCACGCCCCGACACATGGGGTCACGCCAATCACAAAGCTTTGATGCGTTCAAGTGCATTATTCTGGCACAGGAAGATTATGTTATAGGACATTAACGATAAAACAGAATATTGTTGTTCTATTTTTAGACACATCTCGCGATCGACTGGGATCTCCCCGCGATCGACTGGTTGGGCACCCCTGCTTTAGATAGTTTTGACTGTGTTCAGGGTTTAAATAATTTAGGCATCATACTATTATGCCGAAGGTGTGTCTATGTGGGTTTGTATGTGAATGTCGATTAACTTGGCAACCCTTTGACTGATCTCCTTCACGTTTATCCTGTCTGTTTCTGAATAACCAAGGGATTGCATGAAGTGAATTGGATCAGCAGTCCTGTAGAGAACGGAAAGCCCTGTCAATAGTGCAGACTTTGGGTTAGCGCTAATTGGTAAAAGTGCAAATAGACGCTCACGGCTGCGATACCACGTCGGACACCCAACGCACACAGCACTGGTAGCTGGAAAATCAAAATGAGGAATGCTTGATACAATCATTTGTTCAAGTTTCTTGACATGCATCATGGCAGGATTACTGTCTAGAAAAAAAACTCCAGAGGTCTGAGAGAAGGTTTGTGCTGATTGTATTGAACATTTGTTTCAAAGTTTGCAAGCAATACAGCAAAATGAACTGATACGATAAGGTCGGTAAGGCCTCTATTATAAAAGGACTCATATGATAAGATGGGTCCTCCCTTGTTATAATCTGTTCCCTGTGTCAGAATAACATGTTTTTGTATTAGAACACCAGCCAGCAACTAGGGCTAAATGATATGGAAAACACATGTAATTCCGATTTTAAACAGTATTCCCATTGTGATTCAGTCTACATTTCTCTGTAAAGCTTCTCTTTTTCTGTATTATATACTATAAGCAATAATTCGTTCTATATAGTGGGCACGGCCTGTATAAATGAGTGGTTTATATATAACTTACAGGGTATATGCAGGAATCCTGAAGTCAAATGTAATACCTTTTAAGACCTTTTTTAAGACCCTTTCCATACATTAGAAGACCTCATCGCCACTTGGAGTTTTAACCGGTTACATTGGCGACACTTTACCTCACATTGACTATATACAGTATTGATTGTCCTTCCTCCTTATCTTCCAGCCATTTGGACGCAAACTTGCATTTCCCCATAACGATGTTGTTTAACAACCGGCGTAAACAGACCTTCGCGAGCTATCAAGCAGTGAGCGTGCGATGTCCTGTTCAGATGACGTCAAACCCAACGGGATGCCATAAATAAACTACAAAGAATCACACTACACACCTACGCAATGATTACATTCAGGCAGACTGTAGAATACAACCTCTTTGGACAATTGATATACTTATTGAAAACAAGCTACACAAAATGTAATACCTTGGAAAATGCCGTTTAATACTTTTTAAGACCCCGCGGACACCCTGTGTTAACTTTATCCCATGTTGTGTTGATCTACATACAACGTGGGATAAATGTAACATGCTCTTTCATGTAGGCCACGCCCAGGTGGTATATGATCAAATTAGATACATTGGTGCATGATTTGATATGAGGAACAACATTGTTTTTAGCTTTAAAGAGCAACTTGCAGGTTAGAGACACCAGTGAATAAATGTGTAGGAAAATGATGTATACACTAGATTTCCCAAAAAATATACATAAATATACACTACGGTGACATCTGGCGTCGTTTTTGTAAGACATTTTTACTTCCGCATAAAAAAAGCCTCCCCATGTGACCTCCCGCGTGTGACGTCACATGGGGGAGAGCGGCCGGTCTAACGTAGTAATAAACATGGATCATAATGCTAGTTTTGACACAGAAGAGGTTGAAAATAAATATTTGAATGCATATGACGGACCACAACCATATAATTATGAGCCTGCTAGGCGTCCAAGAGACCAGGAGCAGCCAAGGATTAGAAGAAATAACGGCCATCGGCGAGAAATGGAGCTGTGGTGTGAGGAGAACCAGTGGAGAACAGGGCAGCTGTCTTGGTGAGTGACCGGCGTTAGCTACAGTTAATGTTAGCTAACGTCGGTCACATCACAACATTGTAAAGTTAGCTATCATATATCAGGCTATAACTAAAGTAGTATTGATAATATAGTAACGTTACTGGCAGGACGATCTGGCGGAGAAAGGTTGTGGAGCCTCCGTTGATATGCCGTTGTAAATGGCTTGATGGAAAGCAGGTGTGTAGTCGGGGAGGGTGCACAGCTGATTGCAGCAGGTGAGTGGAGGTTGAGCCGGGAGCCAGGAGTGACAGCCACCACGCCCACACAAACAACACAGACAGGGGAAAACAAACAAACAAACAAACACAAAGGAGACGGCTGGAGGAGTACAGCCACCACAGCGTTACCTAATGCAACTCCACACTACGTCTTACGGTGCTGTGTACCGGAGGGGAGAGAGAGAGGAGCGAATGGGGGAGAGAGGAACGAAGGGGGGGAGAGAGATGTAATACGGTTTCCTGATAAACGTTTTGTTTGATAGGCCTCAGCTGTGGAGAGTATGTGCTGCAGGGAGGTGGATGCACCTCGCACAACGCACCCAGGAACGAAAGCTAGCTCCGGTCCTTTTCCTGTTAGGGAAACTGTGGACTCGATGTCCTGACACGCTGGAGTTTGTGCAACCTGCACAAACTCCAGCTCACCATGATTACAAATGGTGAAATGCAATGTAAAATTACCGAAAAAATACCAGCTCACTAAATCACAACCGCTCAAACCAACTACAAACTACTACCGCGGATTGGGCAGAGAAGGAGTCCGAGAAAGTTGCTCCCCCATGTGACGTAATATGACGCGTTTGACGTATGACGTTAAAAAAAAGCAGTTTTAGTAGCAGAGCTCAAAACGGCTCCTTTCCCCTCTGAGTTATTGCCCTCATGTCTTGTAAAACATATCAAATCCTGCATTAACTTTTTTAATTGTAATTTACAGACAAGGTTAAGCATAAATCTAGTAAAAAAAAAAACCTGCAAGTTGCTCTTTAAACATTATAAATCTTCATTACAGTCGAATAGCTTCCCTTGTGACATCAAGCCTGGTGTACATAATATAATCCTCATGACTTAAATACACTTAAATTAAATCAGCAAGCTTCGTGTAAACATGTATATTGAAAAACACATTTGGAGCTCCCTTCAGCATTGATTCATCTCCAAACTGAACTGTATACTTCTACTTGACAACTGGACCAGGGTGAGAGCCCGCTGCCCAGACCATAAACAATGTAGTGCAGTGAGGATAGGCATTTCATACACTCATGTGTGTTGCAATAAGTAGAGGATCCAGTCTTCAGTGTAGTTCATATACTTCGCTGATAGCAGCAGGAATTGATTATTAATATGTAGTGGTGCAGGAATAAGTCCTTAGACACAAAAATAAGTTTGCATTTTAGCCATTTCCGGCTCAGATGCCTGAAAAACGGTCTGTGGTCTTAAAATATTTGTATGTTTTGAACAACATAACATTTGTTAGTGAACACCCCACGCTTCAACTATTATAAAGGTGGTGTTAATATGTGAAGATTAACTGCTGAACAAGACGTGTGAGCATCATAAGTGTTTGTTTGCCAAAGATTTTATGCAATATTCCAAAATTCGATGGGAAAATTCCATTACTTTTCTGTCAAGGGAGTCCTTCTGATGCTAACTTCTGCTTTCGACTACACAAATAGGTAATTACTACACCAGTCATTTGATTGAAGAAAGTTGTAAACAGGTTTTAAAGTGCAGCGTGGGAATATCACACTCAACCAACAGCAGGGAGGCAGTCTGCAACAAAGTATGGGAAGACAAATGGCTCTCTATGAAAAAGCTCTCATTCTCTTTCTTTTTTTAAATACACTTAAAAGGCATAAAACAATGTCTTATGACCGAGTTTGTAAAATACATGTCTTCATTTGAACACTAAGATTTTAACACTGTAAACGTATAAACCTAATGTGTTTCAAATATTGTTTGTATTATCCTTGATTGCTAATCATTTGTCAACCCTTATTTTTTGATTATTTAGTATTGTTATGAATACATACAAAATAAAATTCACAGCAATACCAAGTACCAAACTGTAGATTTAGTGACCTACTGAGAGTGTATACAAAGCAAATGATATCAAAATATAAAAAATGTGATAACATATATGGCTCACTAACTCACTTCACAACCAAACACAAACATTGACTGTCAGGAAACTGTCACACCACAAAGTAAAAGTAGGATGAACACAGGATTATATAAGACTGGAGACAAAGTCAACAAAGCACTTCAAATACCAGACATGTCCAACAGCCTTGGAAATGTAATCCACTCCTCACACAGGAGAGGTAACAGCTACAATGTACTGCTACACAGAGCCCAGAGCTGCAGTGTGGAGACCCGTTGGTAAACGCAGGTTGCACGTGTCAGGAGCTAGAGCAACACCAACAACACCTGAGAGCGTTCATGCGTGCGCGCGCTGGTGGTGGTGCAATGCCAGACCCCCCCACCTCCAGCAGCTCAGCCATGGATGTATAACACCGAGGAATGTGTCTGTGTTCCCGGGCTGAGAGCTAGCTGCCACACCAACACCACCACACACACCGACCACCTCTTCAGAAACATAGTGCGTTAAATTACTGTCTCTAAGCTGCTGCATGTATGCCGAACAATAGCCATATTTTCGAGATGATTGGAAATGAAGGAAAAAAAAGAGTCCCGACTCCTGCGTATCGTCAGCGGCTCCAATAAGGTTTGAGTCATTACAGGAGTGACAGGCAGGCAGGTTAGCATCACTGAGCTAGTTAGCCGTCCTTACCTGGGTCTCCAGCTTCAGAAAACAAAGGATGCTGCTGCGATTTCTCCCCGTTAGATTGATGCGTCTCCTCGGCCTGACAGCATCCTGTTCCCAGCCAGCAGCACCCTGCCAGACTCATGGCCAGACCGCACGGCAATCATACAGGCACTTCCGGTTATCACTTTCACAATAATTGCCTATTTGGGTCTAAAATGTGGAATCTATATTACGATAACTTCGCCGACGTCTATATGATTAATAGTTCATAATTGTAGTCAGAAAGCAGCCATGTTCTTTTCTATGTAAAAATACACTTTAATTTACAGCGAACACATTTTAGTTCAAAAAACGTGTTTGTTGTTGTTTCAGTACAAGAGCCCACATCTTTGCACCTTAAACGAACTATATGACTAAAGTCAAATATGCTGAAATTAAAGGTCTTTAGGCCTATACTTTTTTTATATTTACCTTCAATCAAGTTAAAAAATGTAGGCTATGCAAAGTAAAACATCTTATATTTATAAAACATATCTTCGTCCTTGATACTCGGGCCGGGGTATTTAGTTAATACAAACTATAGATAAGTTACAGATATGTTTCACAGCATCAGTTGCCTCCAATGTAAAAATAAAATCCTGTTTAATGTTTAAATCCTGTATTTCCGGTTATAATTGCACTAATGCTAGCTACCTTGACGGAGCTACCAGCGGCTCAGACTCTGCATGAGACAGATATGCGGCTGACCGGGAGAACAGAGGGAGGCTGACTCTCTTTACTGCATTGTACACAGATTAAAACAATCCACACTGTGATATATAGTTTTTTAATAGGATTTCCTTCAGTATATCCCTAGGACTCTGTATTCTTTTAATTACATTTGAGTTAATCTAATTGTTAGATGGTCAGTTCCCCCCTTTAAATATGAATGGAGCGATCCAGTCGTTAAAGGGCCAGTGCGTGCTTGTCTTTGACAGCTCTTCAGACCACATTGACATCTTCTCATTTATCCTAGAAAATAGGAAAAAACTTCCTATTCTAATTACTTGCTGAGAGGCACCTAATGCTAAAAGCTTTTATGTTGCTATTTCTTTTCATATTTTTAACCATGAATACCGTTTTGCTGTGTCACTTATGTCATGATTTGGGAATAAGGACTAATAAAGATATGTATTATTTTAAATATGCTATTAAAATCAAACTTTATATGTTCAATTTTTTTCACTTTTCCTCTGGGGTTAATTTTCATAGTATGTATTCTAATTAAAGGGTAGCCTTCTCCAGGTATAAAGTGTTATACTTCCACAAAATTTTTGCAAGAGAAAGGTGAGGAAAAAAATGATCAAAATTTGATTCAGAAGAGGCCAGGATATGCCTTTTTTTTTTAAATAGGTCAAGCTTAAGAAAAAAAAACAATCCTACAGTTCCCATGATGCACCTCATTAGCCCTCTTGGACTCGTAAATGGCCACATACTCCAACCTTCACTCCATCCGTATGTAAATCAGACCTTGACATTTCAAACCACATACAATCAGATAGATAGTTTTCAAAGTAAAATAATGATATGCTGAAAATCCACTGGGCTTTCTATTTAACTCTCCTGATACAACAGAGTTCATTTATAATATTGCCCTCTTCTATCTGTAGTCCCAGTTAATCACCAGTGGGTGTGAATGACTGTCTGTGTGCTACTATGAGGACAGTACGTGTTAGGGAGAGCTGAACCAAAGCAAATGTGATCATGTGTGCCTCCTCGGGGAGTGGTGTGTGTTTCTGAACGCTAAATCAAAGAGGTAAGATGCTGGAAAGTAAAAATGTAACTGACTTCACACTCAGCCCTAAAATTCTACTGCTGTATGCACACACAGAGCGAGAACATGGAGAGCAAGAGAAAGCAAGAGGGAGGGAAGGGAGTCACAACTAGATAAGTAGTAAAAAGCAGAACACTGGCTTTTTGTTGTTTTACGACTAATGGAAGCTAAATTAGATTTGTTAGACTCTCCAGTGATGTCTGCTTCATGTCTGTCCTAAACATGTCTGTCTTGCAAATGCAACATTTCCCTGTCATATATATTTATATGTCCATAAATCCTTTAGAGCCTCTCCTCTGTCACATCACTTACAACCTGCCAGGCAGATATTAAGTAGCTGCTAGTAATTAAACTGAAATGGAGGTATTATAATTCATGAAGCAGACTCTAGTCACTTTGGACTTGAACTGTACACGGTAAGAAGAGGCTACATATAGGGATGCTTTGTTTTTCTAAAACTCTTATTTATTTTACTTCTTCCAAAAGAAAGTGAATAAATAGTACAACACACACAAAGGTAAACTGGAGCACATCTCCTAACAATTCACCAAAAACACAGGTTACTAGCACAGAGACACCCTGCTGCACACATGCAGCCAGAGGAGAAGGAGAGAGCGACTGCAGCCTTCCTCAGGTCCTTTATGGAGGCCCTGAATGGGGATTGGGAGCACCTGAGGGAGAGGCTGCACCTGGATGGAGACAATCAGGGGGAGAAGGGGAGAGAGACAGACACAAACACAACACGGCACGTAACACCCCCCCACATAAAATCAAACTACAGTTTGAACCGAAAACACCCAAGGCAGTCACCAAAACACACACCTTGTACAGCTCACAAGCAGCCAACATGGGAGCGACACATGGAGAACACACATCACCAAGGGCGCCGGAAGCAGGGGGGCCAGGGGACCATTGGCCCCCCCACTTTACAGCCCTGCCCCACATTCTCGCAGCAGCGGATGCCGCGGAACACTGTACACATCCCGTTTCAATAATTCCCCTCTACTCTAAAGTCGCATCTAAAAAGAACGCGATCTGATCTAGCTGTATATGTTTGTTATTTTTTATTGTTATATTCAATCTCATTAGCTACAGGCATTTTTGAAGCTTGTAAAGGGAAGATGACAGCTCTCACTCGCCACTCTGCTCTTCCACAGCGCCGCTCCCCCTCCCTCCGCTGAAATTATGAATGTAAGGCGTATAGTAATCATAGATAACACGGCAGGGTCCGTTACAGTTTGTTTTCATCTGATTTCAAATAAATAAAGTCTTGGCTTTTAGAATATTAAACTTGTTTCGGAAAATTCAGATGATAAATACAACTTTGAAGCTTGTAACGACATAATTACAAGCGGAGAACGGAGTAACTTTACGTCACAGCAGGCATAACAACAGCCGGTGTTTCTCGTGAGTGTTTTCCCCGGGAAACAAACACAATACACACAAAGGCAAAAATACACAAACACACACACGTACACACACACTCGCGAGCTCGCCCCAGACCAGTAATCCAAACGAAAATATTTTCCCTCCGTTACTACTTTGATCATTTGCTCCGATAATAATCAATCCGATCGATGGATATCCATCAAATCCAAATGTGGAGATGACAGCTTTGTAAATACCGGAGTTAATAACTGGAACTTTTCACAGAGTGTGTTCAAAAAAAGTGCGCTTACTTCAGTCAAACACCAGTCAACATTCAGTTTGTCAAACAAGAGCGTATTGAGCAGGAAAAAAGAAGAGATGGAATGATGGAGCAACTGCGCTGTCATATGTGTGGGCTGGACCTGTATAGTCTAATTTACAGGAAAGGAGTGAGCAGAGGGTAGAGTTGTCCATTCTTGTTCTGTTTTCTGTGACTATCTTCCTCCCCATGCTGAACACCCTCTCAGACTTTCAGTTGCGCGCGCTACTAAAGAGACGCGTTACCATGGAAACCAAACAATGTTGTAGCTGTATTGAAGTCCGAGTGGAAACAGTAACATTTGGAGCGTTATGTTAGAATGAAACAGGTCGTGACTCACAAATCAGATTTAGTCAGAAATCGGGAGAAATGCGGGATAAATATGACCCCGGGACCGGGAGGAAATCGGGAGTCTCCCGCGAAACTCGGGAGGGTTGGCAAGTATGTCACATACACACGCACTTTTTGGCCCCCCCACTTCTGAAATGAATCCGGCGCCGCTGCACATCACCCACAGAACACACATCCACACCGCTCCGAGCCAGGTCCACACCCACAGCTTCAGAGACGGGAACACCCACATCCACGGCACTCCCACAGACGGACGCAGAACTTAATGGCAAATCACCACTCTGTAGCATTGCAACTGGGTGCCGCTCTTTTGGTTTAACTATAGACTGCTTGGAAGCAGCCACCTGCTGCTTCCAAGCTACACACTCTGCCACTAGATGACCAGGGTCAAGACAAAGGAAACTCTCTTAGTCTTGGGACCTGGAGGAGAAACAGATCGAGCATGTGTGGCACGCCTGTTACGAGCTTTCCGGAAACAAACACGATGAGGAGAATTGCTCTGAGCCAAAACACCACTGTGTGATAGCACAATCCCTCCCTCATCTGCCATAGTGGCAGCCTGCTTTCGCTTCCAAGCTGGACAGTCTGCTATCAAATGACCAGGGTTATGACAAAAAAAACAAGGCTTTTCTAGCTTCGGACCTGACACTGGAAAACTGGCACGGGGTACGTATGTGTCACAAGCTCTATGGTAAGAATCTCGCTGAGGGGGATCACGCTCTTGATGAGGGGGATCACGCTGAGAAAAAACGCTTTTGTGTACAAGTGCAAACTCATCTGCCAGAGTGGCAGCCTGCTGAGGGGTAGATACTTTTTGCTCATTCAAATAGTCTACAGTACGCTCGGGTACACAGTTTTTAAACTCCTCCAACATCATTAGCTCACACATTGAGGTAATATCACCAGCTTTACAAGCTCTACACCACCTGTCGAAGAGGATTTTCTTCTCCCTCGCGAAGTCCACATACGTCTGGCCAGGAGTTTTCTTCAGGCCGCGAAAACGCTGCCTGTAGGCCTCAGGCACAAGCTCATATGCCCTGAGAACAGCACCTTTAACTTTGTCATACACCAAACCATCCTCGACAGAAAGAGAAGAGCAGGCCTCCTGATCCTTGCCGACTAGCTTGCACTGTAAAAGTATCGCCCACACATCTTCTGGCCAGCGCAGAGCAGCAGCAATGCGCTCAAATGCACCAAAGAAGGTCTCCACTTCTGACTCACGAAAAACAGGGACCAGCTGAATGTTGCTACCAACATCAAAAGCAGCAGCAGAACCTGAAAATTGTTGTGTACCCAAAGAGGTACCTGTTAGGGAATAATTTGCTTAGGTATTCAACCTTTGACACAATTCATCATGTTCTCCTCTCACTGTCTCCGTTCCCATGGCATAGGTCTACTGCAGGGATCACCAACTACATTTGTCCAAGGGCCAAAATGTATCCAATAGACACTTTCGCGGGCCAGCGATTTTTATATAGCCCAGAATTTTGAAGTTGTTGACCGGGGGGGGGGTGCTAGTGGAGCACGCTCAGGTACTGCGGAGCGCATAAAGCTTAGCAGACTCTTCACGCTAACGAAGGATCACTTCTAGGCTACTGACCAGCAGCTCCTGCCTCTCTGCAGTAGCGTGGCGTGGGGAAAAAAATAGGGGAAGCCAATAATACGTCCTTTTTTTGGGTCGTGGGGGTGTGTGTGTGGTGGTCAATGTAATAACATAACCAGATGAGTGATTACAGCGGCCGGTATCATTTTACACACATTTGTGTCATACAGATGCAGGACTTACACACGCCTGTTATCTAACCGACAGGTCCGCACGCACTCTCCAGCCCAAACTCTAATAAGCATTAATTCACAAACTAAATCAGGAGAGCATAACGTTTACGTCCGATTCGCTCCTTTTTTCCTCTCTGTACACAGCTCCAGTTTGGGCATTGGCCTGTCATCAGATTTAATTTTTAGTTGCTGCTTTAGCTGAAGTTTAGTACAATCATTTTTGATTAAATACTCCAAATCTCCACCCTCCATAATTGCACTTGCTTCAGTTGCTTGCTACTTTCTAACGGCGGTGAGAGTGGTGCAGTGACACTATCTATCTATCGATTCGAATTATAAAAGTAGGGTAGACATGTGAATATTATCCAGCTGAACAAAACGTGTGTTTATCTAACAGGTTCGTTTTCCACAGACCTTATTTCCAGCTATTTTCCAAAATCCTATGGAGAAATCCCATTGCTTTTTTGTCGAGGGAACCCGAGCGCAGCTTACTTCCGGGTTTTAGGACGCGTCACTGCACCACTAAGTTGATGCGATTTGATTGGATTGTGAGGCAAGGGAAGCCAGCCGCCTCTGGCTTCCCTTGGCATGGGCCCAACCAGAGCGCTGGGCGCTGGGCCCAACTAATCACAGGTTGGCAGGGGCATGACGTGAGCCTCGTCTGATTGGTCAATCCCTCCATTTTTCCTCACCAAGGGAAGCCAATTTCGGCTGGCCTCCTCTCGCAACAGCGAGTGCAATCTCCTGTTTCACCATAACATCTAGAGGGGCGCTGTTTCCCTCTTTGTAAAATACTCAATGAGAATGGGGGAGAGATGGGCCGGCAGCAACACAAAGCAAAGAAGAATTTCCGAAACTAAACAAAGTGTTTTTATTTATTTATTGAAATTATAACTACAATCCGAAAAAACAGGGGAAGCCTGGCTTCCCTTGGCCTCCTGGAGAAAACGCCACTGCCTCTCTGTTGGACTCTGTCGCAACGGGGCTACTGCTGTGCTGCGGAGCGCATAAAGCAGACTCTTCACAACGAAGGATCACTTCTTCTTCAAGGCAGGGAAGGTTTCGCAGTACGCAGTCTACTGTCCCGCAGCTGCTGCCCCTCTGTTGGACTCCGGTACTGCACATCACGAGACGTAACAAAAAAAATGAGTGGGGGGCGAACGCACTAACCACTCCACCAACGCCAGTCACCCCCGTCGTGCGGGCCGGATGAGAATGTCTGGCGGGCCGGATGTGGCCCGCGGGCCGCCAGTTGGTGGTCACTGGTCTACGGCCTTGGGTATTGCTGCTATCTCTTTTAAGGAGGAGCAGCTTGGGCACATTGTTGTTGCCAGTCTATGACAGAGCACAAGCCGCTATGAGGTAGTTTACTATTCAGGGAAGTAGGTTCCCTGGCGCACATTCTTTTCTATGGACGAGAGCTCTAGTTAGATTCAGGGTCCATAATGCTTTAGTCTCACTGATGAAGAATGTTGATTATTACACTCCGAACTAGTTAAAACCTCGAGCTACAGAAAGAGTTCTTCAGAATTGGTTTGGCAACCACTGTGTCAACTCGTGACACACCACCTGTCTTGTCAATTCTCCGGCCGTAACTCCAAATAAACCACCATTGTTTGCCATCAAAGCTCCAGCTCTCCTCGTGTCTCTCTGAGTCCTGACTCTCCATTGCTACAGAAGTTTCCCCCACAAATTGGCGTTGTCGGCAGGATACCAATAAATCTTCAGAACTGGTAAGTGTAATTTCAAATCCACATTTGGACAATTGCCTTACCAGAATCTGTGATTGACGGTATCCTCAAATTACCTGTGAAACTGAGCAGTTGTGTTTCGTTTTTTGGTTAATGAACATTTGGGGATAGTAAACCCAGGGGATCAGTGTCTGGGGACTTTGTCCTGGCTGATTTTCTCTGTGTATGCTGCTCGGGACATATGTGCCATACAAGCATGCACAGCTCATGATCAGAAAACCTTAAAGAAAGGCATCAGTAAAGTGGAACTTCTGTATGAAAGCAATGTAAAGATTTGTAGTGAACAAATCGCCGAATTCTAGGGGTTTCAGCGGCTAACACTAGCAGTTAGGAAGAAGCAGCCAGAGATATTACCACTATCGCCTCTATAAACACGGCTCCAGCTGTGTGCGTAAATACCTCCCCGTATCTGTGTGGCTGGTGAAGTGCACTGAGAGGGAGAAAGTCACAGCCTTTGTCTATAGCTGTAACTCACACCACCGCCGTCTCTATTAAAAACGAGATGGTCTAAAAGCACTCTTGTTGTTTGTGACCGTCTTCTACGTGCTGGTAAGACGGGGCAGCGCGAGGTGCGTGCATTACCTGATGCGCCACAGTTCCCTACATTGCTGGAGGAACTGGATCCGGTCCGGGGTGCATACATAAAATGATAGGCTAATTGATCACGGGTGGGCAGTGGCATGCGAGTGTAGAACAAGCCTGTGTTTCATCGTTGTGATGAACTCAATAGCGAGTGTATAGGCTGGTCCGTGCAGGACTACTATTAACTGTGCTGTTGTTGGAGAGAAAGGGTAGCGAAAAAAGTCTATGCGCTCCTGATCGGGGGGGCATAGCGCCACTAGAATAGAGTAGTGGTGTCGCAAGAGGATAAGCTAGTTATCGCTCTTGGACGGTCATCAGGCACCGATCTAGGACTTGTATACAAGGGTGGAAGCGTGAGTCAAGGCGCCCACTTAAACAGATCATTCCCTCCCCCCTCTGAAACCTCTGAATTCAGACTAAATTGAGCTGGATGAACTTTGCTGTCACGCTGGTGTTTATTACGAGTTCATGTTTGTTTGTCTGATTGTTTGTATCGGGGGTCAATTGGTTTGTCTGACCGCCGTCTTGTGCATGTTTTGTAACAACTAATAATGAATCAGTCCACAGCCAGGGTAAAATAAACTAAGCTTTAGTTAACTCACCAAAAGTAAATGACTTAGACAAATAAATAATATATAGATGTAAAGCTACATTTGGTAGTATAAATGTGCTGCAAAATGAAAATAAATAGCATAGAGTGTTTTATGTCCTGCATCTGAGTGTGCAGAGGAAAATGTAAACAAGAAGCACACTGTTCAGTGTGTGCTGTAGGTGTGAGAAGAAAAGTAGATTATATTGTTTTAAGAATACATTCTTAAATTGTATTGGTGGTATGTTAAGATATGTTTGTGACCTTGTATAAACCCTATGCCCCGTCCTGCACCCCGAGACCCTCAGAGGCATCACTGCTGGTCGTAAACAACCTGCCTGAGGAGGTCAGGGTTGCAAAATCTGTCTGCTCAATTAGGTCAAAGTTGTATTATTTGTTTCATTTATTCTTAAATCTATGTATTGTATGGTATTAATGGAAAAAAACGTAATGTATTGAACACATTCCGAAACAAAGCTGATAAGACAGAACTAGACTCAGACATAATACGAATTATTGTAGAAACATTTTGCGCTGTTGCTGCAAAATGGAAACTTTGTTGATTATCTATTCCAACTGGCCACTGGAATCAGATAATTAATATAAGTTGAAGTTCAATTACAGTTTTAAATATAGTTTAACATTCTTTATTAAACTGCTTCAAATTATTTCTCGTATCAACCAATTTGGTCTCCATAGACATTACTAAAATTCAAATAGTTGTTAAACTACTGACAAGTTTTCTGAAACCAAGCTTATGAACAAAAGAGTAAAGGTCGCTGGTTAAGCCAGGATCAATATATTTGTTGAAGTTTTTATTGTGTGCATAATAAATGTGTTAAATTAATTGAGCAATTCTTTAAAAGTATAATGTTGCAATCTCTTTAAAATAAGTAATTACAGTTAAAAATGTTGTTTTCCAAGGGCCTCTCCTTCACAGGCCTACACTTTAAATCATGAGACTTCCAAATCATCAGAGATCAGTATCACTTTGTGTTGCAAGCCAAATCCACATAAAGGTTCTACTTGAGCCCAATTTAAATACCATAAAGAAAGTATTGAACCCAGCTCAAGCTGAATGTATTTAATTAATGTACAGTGGTTTTTGATTTATTTTAAATTCTCCAGACGAGCTTCCTTCGAGTTCAGTCTAAGCAACAAATTGTTTCTCATAATATTCTCACTGCTGTCCCAAATGTTTTACACACACACACACACACACACACACACACACACACACACACACACACACACACACACACACACACACACACACACACACACACACACACACACACACACACACACACACACACACACACACACACACACACACACACACACACACACACACACACACACACACACAGTAAATTGTTGCCTTCTTTAGAGTTATTAGTAATTCAAGATTAACTATTAAATTAAATGTGGTACATAAGATAAAATAAATAAATAACTTTGACTTGATCATTTTGTTCACAACATTAGACCTGTCCTCTAATCTCTACTAGAATAAGATACGTGTGCATGTTTGGGTGTTTTAACACTCCTGTAATGTACCTATTCTTGTTATCCTTTTCATTACAGAGCTGGGAAAATGGTGTATTGATTAGATTCTGATCCGTGCACGTCCAATTTTGACTGACTTTAGTTCTAATGTTAATTTGACTTCAACCCATAAGTCATTATTTAAATTAACTCTGAATTAGTGTTCCAAATTTTTTTTCCACTAATTTGTTTTACAATCAGGCCAAAGGTAAAGAGAGACATTGATGAGCTTGTGTCCCTTTTGTTAGTACGTGGTTCCATTTTGTCTATGGCCTTGGACGGCTTCACTAAAAGTCACCCAGTTCTGCCCTGCTGCAGTCCGGCTGAGTGCAGTCACAGAGATGCTGCTCTACATGACATTAATGGTCTGGTCCGAGAATGGACACCATTTCCTGCTCCCAGAGAGAAGGACACTCCTCAAACTGGACATTACAGCCGTTGATACTGTCTCACATGGGTCTGCTCCCCCCCACTGAGCCATGAACTGAAAGCAAGACATCTGCTTTAAACACTTGGAAGCCTCCCTGTCACACCAGCACCAACCCTTGGGTCAGTCAGATGAGACTAACGGCTTCACTTAGGGCATTTGGTTCAGATACATGACTCTCGTTACCACAGAGTGGGTTGTTTTTTAAGGCTATTCATACTGCTATGCAGAGGATGCCTGTAAGTTGGCGAGCTGTTAAAAGCCCCTACTATTGTTTCAAATAGGCCTAATGTCAGGGGCCTCTTAATGTCTAGTGCTACATGTATTCACATTATATAGACAATGTTTCCACCTAGTAAAACTAAAGGCTGCACGAAACAGATGGAAAACAGGCGTTACCAAAGGAGGTGAGAGACTTAGCCAACAGACCTGATCTGTCTGAACCGCAACAGGAAGAGCTAAGCACCCTGCTGCGCAAATGGGAGAAAGTGTTCGCCACACATGAGGAAGATTTTGGGCGGACGGACCTGGTACAGCACCGTATCCACACTGGCAGTGCAGCACCTGTCAGAGAGAGGTACCGACCCCTTCCTCCTATGATGTACAAGGGAATGAAGACTCTACTTGCCGGTATTCTAGAGAAAGGAGTGATTAAGGAGAGCTGTAGTTCCTGGGCAGCACCTATAGTGTTGGTAAAGAAAGATGGTAGTTGGAGATTGTGTGTTGATACAGAAAATTGAATGCTGTAACCCATAAAGATGCCTTCCCTGTGCCCAGGATTGAAGAGACTCTCACTAACCTGACCCGAGCGGAGTGGTTCACAACTCTTGACCTGGCCAGCGGCTACTGGCAGGTTGAGATGGATCCCCAAGACCTGGAGAAAACTGCTTTTTCCACCCTACTTGGCCTGTTTGAGTTTGAGCGCATGCCCTTTGGACTTTGTAATGTGCCTGCAACATTCCAACGGTTGATGCAACAGTGTTTAAGTGGTCCATTGGCACAGTCTCTTTTAGTGTAATTGGATGACATTATCATTTACTCACCTGACTTCTCCTCTCACCTGCAGCATTTGGATGAGGCTTTCCAAAGGCTGTGGCAGTATGGATTGAAACTACGGCTGGACAAATGTAAGCTCCTCCAACACGAGGTGACGTTTTTGGGCCATTTGGTGGACCAGGATGGGGTAAGACCTGTCCTGGACAAAATAACAGCTGTACTCGACTGGCCAGTACCCGCCACCGTAAGGCAAGTAAGAGCCTTTTTAGGACTCGCTGGTTATTACAGACGCTTTGTTGCTGGTTTTGCTAAAATTGCCCGTCCCTTGAACACTCTACTGACAGGCATCCCAGCTGATAAGAAATCACAGACACGTAAAGTACAGTGGTCCTCTGAGTGTCAAACAGCATTTGATGCATTAAAGACAGCACTGACGCAAGCACCTCTTTTGGCATATGCAGACTATTCCTTGCCATTTATAGTCTACACAGATGCCAGCAACCAAGGCTTAGGAGCAGTTCTGTCCCAAGTGCAAGAGGGGCAAGAGCAAGTGATAGCCTATGCCAGCCGCAGCCTACACCCTACTGAACGGAACGATGCCAACTACAACTCATTCAAGCTTGAACTGTTGGCCCTGAAGTGGGCAGTGACAGAGAAATTCAAGGACTACCTAACTGGGGCGCAAATCATAGTTTTTACTGACAATAACCCTGTTGCTCATCTACAGACGGCTCGCCTGGGTGCCGTAGAACAGCGCTGGGTTGCACAACTCGCCTCTTTCAACTACGAAATAAAGTTTTGCTCGGGTAAGAGCAACGCTAATGCAGACGCATTATCAAGATGTCCAGTTGCCTCCTTGTCTTCTAGGGCTCCAGACGAGGAGTGTGTTACAAGACCAGCTGCAACCACAGCAGCCATTGAGTTAACACCTGGAGGACAGGATGAGTTCGCCAGCAGTGACTGGGAAGAGGCACAAGGTAATGACCCCGACATCCAGACAGTTAGGAGGTATGTGGAAAACCGGCTGGCACCCAAAGGACCTGAACGCCAGGCCTTGTCCTGCAAAACACAGAAAATATTGCAACAATGGAAGAAATTGCAAGTTGAGGAAAATAAACTGTGTCGTAAGGTGATTGACCAGCACACCCATGAAGTACACTACCAGATTGTGTGTCCAAGCTCCAGGTACCAGGAAGTCTGGGAGAAATTCCACAAAGCTGCTGCCCATGCTGGTGTGGACAGGACCCTCCTCAGGATGCGTCAGCACTTCTACTGGCCAAACATGGAGGGGGAGGTACGTCGGTTCCATCAGGGTTGTGTCACCTGCAGTCTGCAAAAGGTAAGGGTAGAACCAAAGGCCCCACTAAAACCTATTGCTGTATCTTACTCCCTAGAGGTCATAGGTTTAGATTTGTTGACCCTCAGTAGACCCACAGACGCATACCAAAACATCCTTGTTGCAACTGACCTGTTCACTAAGTTCTCTTGGGCCATACCCACACATGATCAGACAGCACAGACAACAGTTAAAGCTTTGTGGACACATGTAATTCAGCCATTTGGTTGTGCAGCCAGATTTCATTCAGATCGTGGACCAAATTTCGAGTCAGCACTAATGAAACAGCTGTGCGAGACCTATGGTATTGCCAAAAGTCGCACCACAGCTTATCACCCTGCAGGGAACGGTAGCGCAGAACGGTTTAACCAGACCTTGCTGAACATGCTCCGCACCCTTGAGACTGAGAAGCAAAGCCGCTGGCATGAGTACTTGCCTGAGTTGGTGCATGCATATAATAACACGACACATAGTGCAACCAGTTATGCCCCATCTTTCCTGATGTTTGGCAGACACCTGAGACTACCTGTAGAAGTAGGATTAGGGGTGGCCTATCAACAACCTCTGCATGACCTTAATGAGTGGGTGAAGGACCATCAACAGAGGCTCTCACTAGCATATAGCTGGGCTAAACAAAAGATGGGTAATGCAGCCTCCCAACACAAACAACAGTATGACAAGAGAGCTAGAGCCTTACCACTGTTACCTGGGGAGAGAGTGTGGGTGCGTGACAGGAACAGAAAGGGAAGAGGTAAATTGTGTACATGGTGGGATTCTAAACCTTATGTGATTTTGGAAGAGGTGGGAAACACTGGGGTGGTGTATAGGGTTCAGCCAGAGGCTGGGGGCCGTGAACAAACCTTGCATAGAAATGCTCTAAAAGTGTGTACAGCCCCCCCAGCAGATGTTCACTCTCCTGTCGAAGAACCTGCCACAGAGACTCAGAGACTACAGAACCAATGTTCTATGTGTAGAATGATCGAGGGTCGAGTATCTTTTACGACTCAGGTTTATTCAACAGTAAGTCAAGACATTACAGTAGGCAGAAACATATCAACTGGCGGGCTTACTCTGAAGTAAAGCAGTCCTTCCCATGCCGTAAAGCATGTCGCAACACTGTCGTAACAGCCTTAACTCTGTATGCATTGCATGCATATGTGACTTCTCCCCTTTTTTCCTAGTTATTTAATTTTAAATAACTGTAAAGAGTTTCGACAGATTAGTCACAGCATCATCCTGTAATAGTAAACAACAGTCAAACTGTGATAACAAATGTTCATTCAGTCGTACTGACCAACCAAAAGTGTCCTATGAATACAGGTTAACTTCACAGATTATGTTAATAAAGATGGGTAACCAATACCTTCAGTAGTGCTGTTACAAAATAACAGCACTACCCCAAACACCTATGGCCTACCCCAAAGGCCATAGGTGTTTTTTTTTCTTATTCACCCCCAGAGGTAATTGTGAAACACCCAAAACACTCCTGTCTACAAGTCCAACCTAGTGGCCGGCTTACTGACACGGCCAGACCTGGTCTGAACACGTCCCGGTGTTGGTGTATGGGTTGTCACCTCACTTGGTTTGAGGGTAACAGTCTCTGGTGTGTTGGCGCTTACAGGCTGGGCAATCGCCACAGCACTCTCTGCTGGTGTTAGTGGGATGTGCTGTGCAGGTCGGGAAGTTGGTTCTGCCCGGAGATGAAGTCGGTTCCGCCGCAGCACTGCACCTCCTTGTGTGTTAATGAGGTAAGACCTCGGAGTAACACACTCTTTTGAGACGATTGCTGGTGTCTTCCAGGACTTCTCGTTGTCGAGCTTGGTGTAGACTGTGTCTCCTGGCTGTAGAGCTGGTATATGCCTGGCACCGTGTCGTCGGTTGTAATAAAAGGCTTGTTTTGCTTTCTCACTCGTGTCCTTTTGTTTGACAATCTGTCTGTTAGGCCATTTAGGCCGTAGATTTTTCTCGAGTGTCGCGAGCGTCGTTCTGATCTTTCTCCCCATTAGCAGTTCTGCTGGACTGACTCCTGTGGTAGTACAGGGAGTGGATCTATAGCACATAAGGGCTATCAGCGGATCTTCCTGGCGAAGGATTCTCTTAGCGGTCTGTACTACTCTTTCTGCATGACCGTTTCCTTGAGGATGGTGAGGACTAGACGTGATGTGTCTGTCGTCCAACCGCTGTGCCAGCTCCCTGAATTCTGCACTGGATAATTGGGGACCATTGTCACTCACCACCTCCTCAGGAATTCCGTACCTAGCAAATGTCGTTTGAAGTCTCAGGATGACAAGGGCACTGGTCGTAGATGGTAGTTGTAGTATTTCCAGATACCGTGAATAGTAGTCTGAAATCACAAGGTAGTTGTGCTTGTTATGTTCGCAGAGGTCGAGAGCGATTCTTTTCCACGGACGATCAGGCAGCGGTGTGGAAATAAGCGGCTCCTTTTGTTGAGCCCGCTTCTGCTCCTGGCAGCTCTTGCATATGTTGACAATGTTCTTAATGTCTACAGAGAGCCCCGGCCACCAAACTGATGCATTCACCCTTTCTCTGCATTTTGAGAGCCCCTGGTGTCCCTCATGTATTTTCTGCAAAATGTCTGCTCTCAGTGACCCCGGAACCACGATCCTGTTTCCTCGTATGACTAAGCCATCAGCTTCCGATAGCTGATTTTTCACTTTGGTGTAGTCCCTGATGTTCAGTGGAACATTACTACTGTATTCAGACCATCCTGTCCTAATCAGCTTGATGACAGCCTGAAGCTCACTGTCGGCTGCTGTCTCTTTTCTGATATTCTCCATTCTCGTTGGAGATGCTGGGATGCCCTGTATCACTGTGGCTACATAGCATGCCACATCTTCTTGAGTGTCAGTCTCTTCTTTTGTATGTGTCTGTGGGCTTCGGGACAGTGTGTCGGCGACAACAAGGGTCTTCCCAGGCACATGCTCTGCTAAAGGTTTGTACCTCATGAGCCTCATTAGTAGACGCTGACATCTTAAGGGGACGTTGTCTAGGCTTTGTTTGTTGATCAGTGGCACTAATGGCTTGTGGTCGGTCTCCAGCCTGAACTGATCCAAGCCACATAGATACTTGTCGAACTTCTCACAGGCCCATACGCTAGCCAAGCGCTCCTTTTCTATCTGGGCGTAGCGTGTCTCCGCTTCTGTGAGACGCCTCGAACAGTAGGCTACTGGCTTCCACTCCTCTTCATGGAGCTGGAGGAGGACCCCCCCAGGCCATAGCTACTGGCATCAGCAGACACCGCTGTGGCTTTAGCCACATCATAGAAGACAAGAACAGGTGCCGTGGTCAGCATCTTCTTAATGTTCTCAAAAGCTGACTGCTGTGAGTGACCCCAGGTCCAGATGTTCCTGCTCTTCAGAAGCTCGTACAGTGGTTGACCTATTGTGGAAAGGTTTGGAACGTACCTACCCAGGTAGTTCACCATGCCCAGGACTCTTTTCAGCTCATGGACGTTTTCTGGTGGAGCCAGCTGATGTATGGCTTCAACTTTATCAGGGTCGGGCCTGACTCCTGACTGGTCGATGAGATGTCCCAGAAAGCGTAGCTGGCTTTGTCTGAGGGAGCATTTATCTTTATTGAGTTTTAAGCCTGCTGACTCAACACGCTGTAGTACCTTCTCGAGTCTGGCGTCGTGCTGTTCTGTCGATGTCCCATAGACCAGGATATCGTCCATCAAGACTTCAACGCCTTCCAGCCCCTGCAGAGTCTCTAGCATTTTCCGCTGGAAGATCTCAGGCGCACTGGAAATCCCGAAAGGTAACCTTTTGAAACAGTACCTGCCAAACGGTGTTATAAAGGTTGTTAATTTACAGCTGACTGGGTGCAGTGGAATTTGCCAGAACCCACTTGCAGCGTAGAGAGAGGAAAACACAGTTGCACCACTTAGCGTGGCAGTTATTTCATCAGAAGTAGGTAAGATGTAGCGGTCTCTTTTTACTGACTCATTTAGTCTTTTCAGGTCCACACAGATCCTGGCTTTGCCTGTGGTTTTCTTTAGAACTGGCACCATAGGAGCACACCATTCAGTTGGCTGTGTCACGTTCTCGATGACACCGTTCTTCTCCATCCTCTGCAATTCCTCTTTTACCATCTGTAACATTGGGAAGGGCACACGACGTGCTGTATGCACTGCATATGGTTGAGCCCCATCCTTTAATTGGATTTTAACAGGTTCAGTTTTTAGTGTGCCGTGCTCACCATAGGCTTGGAGATGTTCACTGGTAGTGAATTTCACTTCATCAACACGTCTTACCAGGTTCATCTCCACTGACAGATCCCGGCTGAGTAGGTTATTGACACTCTGGCCACGGACTACATATGCTTCAAATAGGTAGTTATTTCCCTTGTAACTAACTGTAGCATTAAAGCGTCCCAGACACCCACAGTTCACCTGTCTAATGGGATATCAGCTGGTTTCAGTGTTTTTGGTGGAGTGAGTTTGTGAAATGCATCCTCACATAAGACGCTGACATCAGCTCCTGTGTCAATTTTAAATTCCATTGGAGTAGAATCCACCTGGAGCTGTACTGTCCACTGCTCCTTCTCCTCTGCACTGCACACTGAGCCTAAGAAATAAGGGGTCTGCTCAGCCTGTACAGTCCCTGTGACCTCATTCACTGATCTATTGCTGTTTCGGCACACTCTGGCCCAATGTCCTATTTTATTGCACTTGTAGCTTTAGCTGCAGGACACCCTTCTTCCTTGCTATGCTGTGATTTCCCACATTTACCACATTTCCTTTCACTTCCCCCCCATTTTCTGTCTTTTGACTTGCCTTGATGTTGTTGAGGTTTCCATTTGTTATTTTTTTTCTTTGAATCTCACCTCCTGTACTGATCCCACTGTGTCTTCCTGCAGACTCACTTGTGCTGCGACCTCCTCTGACTGTTTTGACGGTCCGTATCGTCAGTGCTAGTGTTAGGTCCGCCGTTAGCTGCAGCCTGCGCGAGAGCTCTCTGTCTCGTATCCCGACGACAATTCGGTCGCGGATATTCTCATCTCGGCTTGCGCCAAACTCACAGTGTTCTGATAGATCATACAGGGCTCCGATGAAACCCTCTGCCTTCTCCCCTGGCCGCTGGACACGCTGGTGGAAACATGCCCTCTCGTGGATAATGTTCCTCCTCGGGAAAAAGTACTCGTTGAACTTTCCCACCACAACGGCAAAGTCATCGCCATCATCTTCTTCGGCAAAAGTGAACGACTTAAATATGTTTTCTGCCTCGTTGCCCATGGCATAAATCAGGCAGCTCACCTGCACTCTCCCGTCATCTTTGTCGAGTTTAGTAGCGAGTCTGTACCGCTCAAAGCGTTGCCTCCATTCTGGCCATTCAGTCGGCTTATCAAAAGAAAAGTTCGCTGGGGGATTAAACTTGGCCATTCCGCCGTCTATATTCCTTTACTTTGTCTTCTTTATTTCCTGTGACTCACCGGTCACTTCTGACACCATGTAGAATGATCGAGGGTCGAGTATCTTTTACGACTCAGGTTTATTCAACAGTAAGTCAAGACATTACAGTAGGCAGAAACATATCAACTGGCGGGCTTACTCTGAAGTAAAGCAGTCCTTCCCATGCCGTAAAGCATGTCGCAACACTGTCGTAACAGCCTTAACTCTGTATGCATTGCATGCATATGTGACACTATGGGTTCCTACCTGCTGCAGTAGCTGTACTCCCTCCAGAAGTAGAACAAGGAAATGACCCACAACGCTCCACACGGACTAACCTTGGTCAACCACCGGTGCGTTACAGAGACTAATGGTTGCAGGGACTGGCAACATTAAAGAGTGTGAGGATGTCACATGGCAATGTATTGTAATGATTCATTATTGCATGGTTTTAAGTGTGTGTGTTTTATACCTTTTTAATGTGTGATTTTACTCTGAAATGTGTTTGCCTTTTTAACTGGATTTAACTTCCTGCTGCTTCCTTTTTTATTTTGAAATGTTTGGATTGGCCTTGCCATGCTGATTAACAATGAGTGACCACACCTGGAGCCAATTTACAGCCCTGCCTATAAAGGGAAGGAGAAGAGCAGCAGAGGACAGACTGAGACTGGGAGAAACTGAAGGAGACAGCAGAGGCAGAACGCAGCAGGAGCAGAGGCACACGCAACCAAGGGATTAAGAGACCACGGCAGTCCAAGAGAGGGTCGACGGAGCGCCTTTACAGCCCTGGAAAGACTCTGGTTTTGAGAAAAGACTTTTAACATTTGAATTCTTTGTATTGTTTCAACTGCGTTTAATTGTATTTTAAAATAGTTTTAGACTATCCTTTTACTGAGATTATATTTTAGACAGCTCTGATTTTAGTTTTCTTAGTAAAGTTTTTATGTTCTACTGAATAAATTATTGTGTTAAACTCTTAAACTTAGCAGTTGGCTCCTTGATTACCCAGTTTTGCTCTCTACGTGATTTAAAAGAACCCTTTCCCTCTCCATAAATTATTACCCCTCCCCCCTCCTTTACATATACATGCTTCCACTAGCCCAGATCCTAAAAGTTAACAAAATGTTGTACCACAATTATGCGGATGATACTCAGTTATACATTACAATACAGCCTGGCGACTACGGACCATTACAATCCCTCACCAACTGCATGGAACAAATCAGTAGCTGGATGAGCAACAATTTCCTACAATTAAACAAAAACAAAGACAATTATCTTTGGTGCCAAAAGGGAGGAACGGGCTGAAGTAAGCACTAAATTAGAAGCCCTACTGTTAAATACATCGGAAAAGATGAGAAATCTAGGCGTAGTTCTGGACCCCGACCTCAATTTCAAATCCCATATCAACACAATTACTAAATCACCATAC
Organism: Dissostichus eleginoides; assembly: GCA_031216635.1. Taxonomy (NCBI): domain Eukaryota; kingdom Metazoa; phylum Chordata; class Actinopteri; order Perciformes; family Nototheniidae; genus Dissostichus; species Dissostichus eleginoides. Next base: position 30,404,022 of record CM062276.1, on the reverse strand, counting down.
TATCACCTGAAAAACATAGCCAGATTTAGAACATTCATGTCTCAACAAGACCTTGAAAAACTAGTTCACGCCTTTTGTTTTTAGCAGGCTTGATTACTGTAATAGTGTATTTACAGGTCTCTGTAAAAAATCGGTTAGAAAACTACAACTAATCCAGAAGGCCGCTGCCAGAGTCCTGACCAAAACAAAAAGAGTAGAACACATCACCCCAGTGCTCAGATCTCTGCACTGGCTACCAGTAGCTTACAGAATCGATTTTAAAATTATATTGTTAACTTATAAAGCATTAAATGGTTTGGGACCCCAATATATGTCTGACATGTTGCCCTGTTACGAGCCCCCCAGAGCTCTGAGATCATCGGGGGCGGGCTTACTCATTGTTCCCCGGCTCAGAACCAAACACGCCGAAGCTGCTTTTAGTTTTTATGCTCCCCACAAATGGAACAAACTTCCAGAAAACCTGAGGTCTTCACCAACGCAGAGTTCTTTTAAGTCGAGGCTAAAAACACTACTTTTTAGAGCTGCTTACCCAGAAGCATTTTAACTTGTTTTAGCACTTACCGTATTTACAATGTCGTTTTTAAACTATTTTGTATCTCATTAATGCATTGTTTTTATGAAACTGTTATTCCATTATGTTTATTTATTGTGTTCCTCTCTGTTCTACTATCATGTGTTAATGATCATGTAAAGCACTTTGAATTGCCTCTGCGTCTGAAATGTGCTATATAAATAAACTTATCTTACCTTACCTTACAGTGCTCACTGAATGAGCCACACAAAAGCAGAGCAATTGGGGGGGGTTGAAATATGGCGCTCTGATGAAGAAGAGTTTGAGCCAATCAGCACCTCAGTGCTAATCTACAGTATCAGGATGCCTTTACACACCAGACACTCGGTGTCATAAAGGGAGGAGGAGAACGAGTCAGGAAGACTGACGGACATGTTCTCCCAGCTCTCCTACAAAGATGAACTTTGAATTGAATAACCAGATGTTTACAGATGTACAATTAATGATTGTTTTTTGATATTTCCAATGACCAGACATGTGTTAAATAGTGGTGATTAATATATTTTTGTCAGATCAGATTATACTTTCACACTAAACAAAATAAATAAATAAATATTCTCAGATGATAAGGTATCGAATAATAAGGTATTTCTACTATTATAACAGATAATGTTAATATCCTTAATCATCCAGCAATCAGGCTTAACAACACTACTCTTTAATGTATTATCCATGCACAGACAGACCTAAAATGATGTTTCAAGTACTGGATTAATTTCAGTGTTGGCCCAAAACAAATATGTATAATAAATCATATAACAATTATGTAGCATATTTGATCCTCTAATTAGAGAAGTATAATTTAAAGAAATTGATATTCTATATTCAACATTAGATAAACACAGAAGAACCATAAGTAGATGTTCAGGTAAGTATGGCTAATAAGAATAATTGATGGACTTAATTTGGTACAGATCAGTTGTAGCATTTACAAATGTATGAATTCAAGTTTTAGGAATGTTTAATCCTTCCTTTCCAGGTTTTACAAAAGTCTTTGAATATTTGCCTAACTTTTCCTTTTCAGATTGTTAAACATTTTGAGAATTGTTTAACATTTCCCTTCAGATTTTGAAATGACATAATGATTGATAGTTCAAGTAATGTAATTCTGTTATCATGCCATAGTCTTTTGATTTAATATTTAATGAAGATAACGTAAATATAATCCTAAATTGAAGACACTGCAACTTTGCAGATTACAGATTGATTAGATCACCAGTGGGAATTTCTTAAACCATAGCTGGATCTCTCATGATCCTGATTCATGACGCCTTGACTAAATGTTTGCCTTGAAGTAAATCTTTGAGCTGCAAGCTAGTCTTGATTTTGTAGGTTGCTAAATGAAATTAACTAATGAGTAAATGATAAAATGTATTTGTTTTCAAATGTTTATGTTATTATGTATCTGTGATTATTTCATGTATGTTCATTATCGTGCTTTTGAAAAGATGCTCCAAACACTGATGAGATAATTTTTATGATTGTGATTGACTGTTTCAATCTGAAATGTGTTATTAATGTGATTATTTGCAACATTGTGTAGAATGCCTACACCCTTTCTGAAGAACCTTATTTATTAGGGTATTGAACAAATTATTATTAGAATAGGTTTTTTAGGTTATCAAAATTGATAAAAAGAGAGGAACTGTTAGGGAATAATTTGCTTAGGTATTCAACCTTTGACACAATTCATCATGTTCTCCTCTCACTGTCTCCGTTCCCATGGCATAGGTCTACGGCCTTGGGTATTGCTGCTATCTCTTTTAAGGAGGAGCAGCTTGGGCACATTGTTGTTGCCGGTCTATGACAGAGCACAAGCCGCCATGAGGTAGTTTACTATTCAGGGACGTAGGTTCCCTGGCGCACATTCTTTTCTATGGACGAGAGCTCTAGTTAGATTCAGGGTCCATAATGCTTTAGTCTCACTGATGAAGAATGTTGATTATTACACTCCGAACTAGTTAAAACCTCGAGCTACAGAAAGAGTTCTTCAGAATTGGTTTGGCAACCGCTGTGTCAACTCGTGACGCACCACCTGTCTTGTCAATTCTCCGGCCGTAACTCCAAATAAACCACCAGTGTTTGCCATCAAAGCTCCAGCTCTCCTCGTGTCTCTTACCTCATTCACACCAACGCAACTCCAGTTCAAGCTCCGTGCTAGAGCTTTTCAGGTTCAGAACCGGTTCTTCGGTTTAGCTCCGGCTCTTTTCGCACCGACTGGTGCTGAGTCATTGCGTCCTCGTTTGCGTCATGACGTAACCGTTTGCGTGCCTGCTTCATAAAGCCAAACTGCGCGGAAACCCCTCACAGCGACAACAACAACAATGGCCGATTGCGTTGAAGCGCTACTCGTTTTGGTTTTGGTAAAAACCAGCGGTTGCCATCTCTTTCTGCAATTGTTGGAGAATTGCTTTGGACCGCGTGCTCCCCTCCAGCTTCCTCTGTACCTCTTCGGAAGACCAGATTCCCAGTAGGTAGCTGGTCTCTTCAGTGGACCACTGCTGCTTGTTAAGTTTCTCCATCGTTGTGTACAAACTGGATAAAACGCGGGCTTTTTGTTGTTGTTCAGGAGTTGATCCCGCCCCTGCCCCCGCCTCGACGTAAGCGTGACGTATGCGGTGCTTTTGCTCTAGCCGGACAATTTTTTGGTGCTTAAAACGAACCGGATTCCGGAGCTAAGAGGCTGCTCCGCTGCGGTGTGAACAGGAAAACCCGGTGCTTTTCAAGCTCCAGCTCCGAACCGGCCCTGAAACACCGTTGGTGTGAATGAGGTATCTCTGAGTCCTGACCAGTGTTTCCGCCAGACCAGGGCTGAGAGGGCGTCCATCCCGAGAGCAGGGGGTGTGACGTCACGTTGTGTCACGTGACTTGAATTTTGAATTGAGCTGTCCCTTTATAGTTCTCATTCATAACACTCCGTTCGATGTCTCACTATGGGATGCGCCTCAACGCGTATGCATCAGAAGCATCAATCTCATTACGCCAATCCTGATTGGCTGGTGATCTTGACGACTACGTCAGGGAATCCACCCACCCTTTAAGTAGCTTGCGCTACGTCGCAGCGTCATTCAAACACCTCTTCTCGCTTCGGAGCACATCTCAAAAATATCAGTAGCCGGGCTAGCTTAACTGTCCACAGACTGAACCACAAGCTAACCTTCGGTCGCCGGACGCTTGCCGGCTACTTTTGCTTCGCACGAGGATTTTTATTAACACACCAGTTAATACTAAAATCTGCCCGCCGTTTTTTCTTCCTAAATAACGGTAAGGTTTTGTTTTTTTCAAACGGTAACATACCTGTTACTGGTTTGTCCCTCCACGTCGACACCCCGGCGAGCGAGGATGGACCCTTCTCTCCCTCACACCAGAGGAGACGGAGGCTCGACTCTGCGGCTGCGGGTTCAAGATTTCGAGCACGGACTCACACCAGGTCTGCTCGTCCTGCCTTGGGCTGAAACATGCCCAGGAGGCTATCGACGCCCCCGGTTCGTGCGGACACTGTGCCCGCTTCACCACCAAGAGCCTCCGCCGACGGCTAGCGCGCCAAGCTAGCCTGTCGGGACAAGACCCCTTCATGCCTGTTGATTTGCCGGCCGGCAATCGAGGCATGGTGGCGACCGCCGCGGGAGTTGAGCCCCGCGCTGTGTCAAGCTGGGGCTCAACGGCGGCGGCAGCCGCGGGAATGGAGCCCCGCGCTGTGACAAGCTGGGGCTCCCAACTGGACCTCACCGTGGTTCCACCCGCGGAGGATGTCCTGGAGCTGGATTACGTGGAGGAAGATGAAGAGGATACCTCTGAGTTCCTCTTATCCGACTCAGACGAAGATGACATCTTCGTCCCATCTGCTCAGGCTGCCAAGCCGGAGGCGGTGTCCGCTCCCCCAGGCGAAAGCGCGCCAACTTCGCCCCGCCTCAGCATGGACTTGCAGGCCGTGTGCCAACGCGCTGCGTCCAGGCTGGACATCCCCTGGCCTGAAGTAGCCAAGGAGACCTCCAGATCTCGCTATGAGGGGAAGAACTTGCCCCAAGCCGCGAGGATGACGAGGCAACTTCTCCCAGTCTTTCCAGAGCTGCTGGACGAGGTGTCTGTCTCGTGGAGAGACCGCCCTTTCAGCAACAAGGCCCCAATCCAGGGAGCCTCCTCTTTGGACTTTGAGGGCATGGAGAAGCTCGGCTTGCTCCGCATGCCGCCTATGGAGCCGCTTGTGGCAGCCCACCTCCAACCGCGGCTGTCTTCGGCACCTAGCAGGAACCCCACGCTGCCGACAAAAGCAGACCGTTTCCAGTCAGCAATGACCGAACGGGCTTACAAAGCGGCAGCTTTGTCCGTCAGGGCGCTCAATGTCTCGTCAATGCTGACCGCTTACCAGGCGGAGCTCTGTGAGGACATGACGAACAAACCTGAGCCTGCCGTGTGGGACGAAATCACAGCGATCACGGACATTTGCCTCCGTGTGCAGCGCTGTGCAGTCCAAGCCACGGGCAAATCGCTGGGGATGATGGTGGTGCAGGAGAGAGCCAGGTGGCTTAACCTGACGAACCTTCCGGACCGGGAAAAAGAGGACGTCTTGGACATGCCAATTGTCCCCGAGGGCATATTTGGCACCGCTCTGGCTTCAATGCAGCAGCGGTGTGAGGCCAAAAAGAAGGAGGATGAGGCTCTCCAGCTTTGTCTTCCCCGAAAGGTCCAGCCGCCGCCTCCAACGGCCCCGCGACAGACCTTCACTCAGGCTGCCTCACGTCCTTCCCATTTCAAGATCCCGAAACGGCAAAAGCCACAGCCCGCCCCGGGTCTCCCGCCCAGACACGAGGCGAGGACGAGCTGGCCAAGAAAGTCCCCGGTTCCGGCAGCAGCCGCACAGGCACAGCCGGCCCAGACCTTCGGCCATCAGGTGAGGAAAAAGAAGAGAGCAGCCTGACAGCCTTCCCTCCTCTCCTCGGTGAAAGAGCTGGAAGTTCCCTGTTTTCCAGCCCCAGAACGTGTTCCACACGTGTTCAATGCTCATGTGTTTCCGGGGTGCAACCACGCCCCCATCTTCCCGCCGCCTCGAGTGATGTCAGAACGTCATCCTCAAGTTCGCGCCATGAGGGAGATAGACTTCACGTCAAAGACAGCAGGTTCTGCTGCTCGTTCAAGTCACACAAACACATGTCCTTGTTTTCTAATAAAACATTTTCCACTGTCGTTTCCAGGCTTAAAGCCAAGGGCGCAGTCAAAAATAATGAAAGAAAAACAATAAAAACAATAAACAGTCAGGTGACTGCTCCACTTCTGAGAGTGGCTGTTGCCTCTCTCAGAATGCGGACGGTAACCGAGTCTGTGAACGCATCATCGCCGCAGTGTCGACCGAGGTTGTCAGCCTGGGATACCACCGTGTTCAGACACTAGAGGGCCCCATAACACAACCAATAAAGACACAGAGAGCAAACAACAGGGAAGTGACCACATCTCCACTCGCTCTGAGAAGCGAAAGGTGGAAGGTGCTCACAAGCTCTGCTTGGGTTTTCAAAACGATATCACGGGGCTACAGACTCCAATTCGCTGTCACCCCCCCTCACTTCTCGGGCATTGTGCATTCACAAGCCCGGGGAGAGTCGGCTCATATTCTAGAGCAGGAGATTCTCTCGCTACTAGAAAAGAAAGCCATATCCATAATACCCTCCGAACAGAGTCAGAGCGGCTTCTATTCCAAATATTTCCTCGTTCCCAAACGGGGAGGGAACGGAATTCGCCCTATCCTAGATTTAAGGGCTCTGAACAAGTATCTCAGAAAATACAAATTCCGAATGCTCACTCACACATCTCTGCTGCGTCTCGTACGTCAGGACGATTGGTTCACATCAATCGACCTGAAAGACGCGTATTTTCACATCCCCATATATTATCCACACAGGAAATATCTGAGGTTCGCTTTTCAGGGTGTCTGTTACGAGTACAGAGTGCTTCCCTTCGGTCTGTCTCTCAGCCCACGGGTGTTTGTACGATGTACGGAGGCAGCAATAGCCCCGTTAAGGCAACAGGGCATTCGCCTGGCAACCTATTTAGACGACTGGCTCCTTCTTGCACAGTCGGAGCAGGAGGCTATTACGCAGACGAATACCCTCGTGAAACACCTGCTCGACCTGGGTTTCGTAATAAACACAGAAAAGAGCATGTTGTCCCCAGCCCAGTACTCTTCCTGGGCTTACGTCTGAATTCGGTGCCCTTTACAGCCCGCCTGTCAGCAGAGAGAGTGAAAGCCTTCAGGGCTTGCCTCGCTCATTTCCAGCCACGCAAATATGTTCTCTTCAGATCATGTCTGCGGTTACTGGGGCTCATGGCGTCAGCCATCCTGGTGGTACGACTGGGCCGCTTACACATGAGGGAGTTTCAGCGCTGGGTAGCTGCCCTCAGACTGGACCCCGTGCGTCATGGCGCGCGGAGAGTGATGGTCACTGTGGAATGCGTAATGGCACTGCGCCACTGGCTGCACCCGACTTTTCTAGTACGGGGCGTACCTATGGGTGCTGTCCTATCGCGGAAAGTGGTCACCACAGACGCATGTCTGACGGGCTGGGGGGGTATATACGAAGGTCGACCTGTGAGGGGTCTCTGGAGCAGAGATCTCCAACGGTCACACATAAATTATCTGGAGCTTTTAGCAGTGTTTCTCACCCTGAAACGCTTTCTGCCTTTTCTCAAAGGACATCATGTCCTCGTGAGGACAGACAACACGACCACAATATCGTATATAAACAGTGGGGCTTCCTCAGAAGGTGATAAACACTATTCAGAGTGCAAGGGCTTCCTCCACCAGGTCTCTCTATGACTGTAAGTGGAGGGTGTTTGAGGAGTGGTGCCTTCAAAAAGGGACACATCTCTTTTCAATGTCCTGTCGGTGTGATTCTATCATTTCTACAGGACCTGATTGATAAACACAGAGCTTTCTCTACGATTAAAGTTTACCTGGCTGCTATTGCCGCATGCCATGTGGGCTTTGAGGGAAAGACGGCTAGCAAACATCCCTTGGTCTGCCGTTTTATGAAAGGGGCTCGCAGGCTCCTCCCTGTTTCCAGGACACTGGTGCCCTTATGGGACTTGGCAGTGGTTTTAGATGGGCTCACTCGACCTCCATTTGAAGCCCTGGAAGAAGCTGACATAAAACACATGTCACTAAAGACAGTGTTGTTACTGGCTCTGGCATCTGCCAAACGAGTCAGTGACATTCACGCGCTCTCTGTACATCCTTCATGCACTCAGTTTGCCCCGGGGCAAACGAGAGTGTTGCTGAAGCCCAACCCTGCCTTTGTGCCCAAGGTGGTTGGCTCATGCACCCCCATTGACCTTGAGGCATTTCCTTCACCGCTATGTTCCTCTGAAGAACAGCGGCCGAATTTGCTGTGCCCAGTTCGTGCTTTGCGCACCTATATGGACAGGTCAAAAGAGTTTCGATGCAATGACCAACTCTTTGTATCCTGGGCTAACCCTCATAAGGGCAAGCCCGTTACCAGGCAACGGCTCTCCCACTGGATTATGGAAGCGATAGCTCTGGTTTATACGAGTCAGGGTTTGCAGGCACCAACGGGCCTGCGTGCTCATTCTACTCGTGGACTGGCTACATCCTGGGCTTTGTTCAAGGGTGTTTCCATTCAGGACATTTGTGCAGCGGCGAGCTGGTCTTCACCGCTCACTTTTGTCCGCTTTTACAGACTAGATGTCTCTGCTCCAAGTGTGGCCTGTGCAGTGCTGGGCCCCGTGTTGGGACAGGGTTCTACCTGTTAAGTACTGTTTTGTTTTGGTGATTTTCGAGATAAGCATGTCTAGCAATACGGGAGTCTCAATATCCCATAGTGAGACATCGAACGGAGTGTTATGAATGAGAACTATAGGTTACTAACGTAACCCCAGTTCTCAGAGTAACATGAAGTTTGATGTCTCACCAGACGGCCCTTCTTGCTGAGGCGAAGCGAGAAGAGGTGCTTATTTTGAATGACGCTGCGACGTAGCGCAAGCTACTTAAAGGGTGGGTGGATTCCCTGACGTAGTCGTCAAGATCACCAGCCAATCAGGATTGGCGTAATGAGATTGATGCTTCTGATGCATACGCTTTGAGGCGCATCCCATAGTGAGACATCTCACTTCATGTTACTCTGAGAACTGGCGTTACGTTAGTAACCTATAGATACTATCTCTTTACGTATTAGTGATGGGAATTCCGGCTCTTTTAAGTGAGCCGGATCATTTGGCTCGGCTCACTTAAAAGAGCCGGCTCTTTCGGCTCCTAAACGGCTGTTCATTTTACCACAGTTTACCACGGAGCCTCAGTTTCGCTGCTGCGAGGCTCCGGCGCTCGCAGTTCACGTGCGTGCTCCACTAGCACCCCCCGTCAAGGCTTGCCGGCAGTACACTTTCCGTCACAGGAACACGCTTTGCTGGCGGCGAAAATAATCCCACTAGAATCCTTTGCCCCTCCAACAGAGGGATTTCCTTGTCCTTTTTCCTTTTCGTCATTTCAAGCGATAACAACTCTCAAATTCTTTATTTTTTTGGACTCCCTCGGCTCGAGTTCAGGGCGTTCCGAGCTGAATAAGGGCGTCAAATGACGGCAAGACGCCCCCCTGGCGGAAACGCTGGTCCTGACTCTCCATTGCTACAGAAGTTTCCCCCACAGTACCAACTGAACCTGTCTGCAATTCTAGCTGACGCATCCTGAAAGCTATGTCTGCATCCAACTTTCTGATCTCCAGCTCCCTCCTGAGCTGAAAATCTCGCTCACGCTCCTCCCACCCTAGACGAGCTAACCTCACTTTCAACCTGGCATCTAATTTAGAACCAGTATGAGAGGACTCACTCAACACAAGGGAGGCCATACTAAACACACTACACACAAACTAATGTTCAACACTCACACTACTGCACTAGTCTACCACCATAGACCTACAGCTAACCACGTATAGCTTACTTGCAACTACTCACCAGCTACAATTAGACCACCTCACTCAGCAACAGGCAAATATATCTGATACTACACAAGCATTGACTCTAGTCTTTCAAATAACAAGCTTCCCCAGATCCTGCCTACCACAAACTTACCTAACTATCTTCTGGAGCGTTCCGGGCTCGAGGAGACTTTAAAAAAGGCATACATCAGCGGCCAAAACCCTGAAACGCCTGCCCCCAACAGGGACTAAATCCCCACCCAGGATTACCCCGAAAATAAAAAAGGCAAAATAATAAATGAGTGCCTGAAGGAAGGATTGATTCAGCCCAGCTAGACACTCCCCTATCTAAACTGAGGAAGCTGTTCAACAGTAAGAGACTTCAGCCAATACTACACTTCTATACACTACTACTCACCACTAAAGACAATCTTAATACACAACAAACAATCAATTACTCACTCCGTGTCTCAAAGATCCCGGACGAGTCTCCATTTGTTACGTTCCCTCCTGGACTAGGGGTACAAAGGGAAGTAGCAAAATATGAAATAACCGGGAGAGAGAAAACTGATTGCTGAAGCCACAAAGTGAGGTTTTAATTAATAAAAAAGTAAAGAGGCTCACCAGCCAAATTGCAAAACAAACTCAAGTAAGTAAGAACAACTTTCTTCCAAAAAAAAGTGAATAAATAGTACAACACACACAAAAGTAAACTGGAGCACATCTCCTAACAATTCACCAAAACACAGGTTACTAGCACAGAGACAGAGACACCATGCTGCACACATGCAGCCAGATGAGAAGGAGAGAGCAACTGCAGCCTTCCTCAGGTCCTTTACGGAGGCCCTGATTGGGGATTGGGAGCACCTGAGGGAGAAGCTGCACCTGGATGGAGACAATCAGGGGGAGAGGGTGAGGGAGACACACACAAACACAACACGGCACGTAACACCAGGGTACAGCACACAGAGCGTATAACCGGTATCTGAAATAAATGTCTGGGAATATACTTTATTTCCTCCATGTGGCCACTGGTATAAAAACGTTAGACAACCCTCCACACCATGACTGGTTTTGAGTGCTAGAGCCAGAGTTTTAACCCAACACTATATTGACCCTGAGGATGGCTTATGGTTGTCAGGATAGATGTTTTTAGCCTGCACTCATGAAACATACGGTCATATGGTTACCCATTGATTGCTATGGTAAGGTTCCGTTTGGATATCTCAAGTTCACATCATCAGTGTTTCCCTGGACCTTCAGTTTTTTGGCTGGACTTTAGGCAGGACTACATTTGGTTGAATATATTTGTTGTACGCCATAAAGCCCCTTGTTATTTTATTCAAAGCACCTCCAAAACTCTTCCCTATAGTCTCAGACTGGCCAGGGTGGTTTCCACAGATGGAGAGGAGGAAAGAGAAGAGGAAACGTGTCGAGAGTTAGTAAGTGTGTGCCTGCTTCACTGAAAGACAGTGCTGTTTCTCTGCCATGACACACACACACACACACACACACACACACACACACACACACACACACACACACACACACACACACACACACACACACACACACACACACACACACACACACAGCCTCTGAGGCTTGGTGTTTGTCATGTGGGCAAACCCCCACACTGTTACCTAGCAACAGTAGAAAACCAGGCTACAGAGACAGCATCCTTGTCATCACAGACTCACACAGGATCAGGCCCTGTGGATCGTTGTTTAGGAAACAAAGTGTAAACACTGGCTGGGTTAAAATGTACCCAAATTGGGTAGTTTTTTACCCAGCTGCTGGTTAAATGTAGGACAGAAGTTAATTTTAAATTATAAATGGGTCAAAACATATTTATGTTGCCCTAACAGTATAGAAGCTATAAACAATTTCAAAATCAACATAAAACTAGATATGTAATTCTAATCCAAAAAACATGTTATATGTCCACATGCATATCATTAATTCTTAAAATAGAAAAATACATTTAAGAAAAAAAAAAAGTTATTTTATTCATATAAAGAATTCTAAACAAAATAAATACAGACATATGTTTTTAAATACAGTCTATGGCACAATGTCACAAAGCTAATGTTAGCTAACGTCTGTACATTTACAGTCACAAGCTAACAATAGCTAACAGACATTAGGTAATGGCGCAAACTAACATCAGCTAACATAGATGAGTGACAGTCACAAGGTAATGTTAGCTACTTTATGTAAGTGACAGTAACAAGCTAACATTGGTAACTGAAAATAAAACCTCTCTGTGGGCTTTACAGTGTGTACAGTCACATCGGATAAGAAGAACTCCCCAAAGAAAGCCCATAGTTAATGTGGGAAAAAATGGAAAGAAACCTTTGGGAGAGCAACAGAGTAGGGATCCCTCTCCCAGGACGGACAGAATTAAATAGATGCTGTGTTTAAAATTAAGACCTACACAATTCCTAATGACATCTCGTCAAAGGTTTTAGTTCTTAAGTTAGGTATTATTTACTAGTGGCATTATGATTTACTGCTGGATTTATCGGGTTTTAAAAATGTATATAATTTAACCTGTTAAGCCCTGAGCCTGTTTTTCAGGTCTCAGGCTCGAAAATGACATTCTCAGAACAAATGACCATATCTTCACTTCTAAAAGGGGTAAATTAATAATCTTTTTTCTCAAAGCAAGGTTACATCTGTGAGTTGGATGTAGAAGTGCCAGAATCAATATAGATGTTTTTATTTTAAAGTAAATTCAGGTTTAACATAGTAAAAAAATGTAAATTATAGTGTCCGTCCAAAAAAAAACAATTACTTATAGTGAAAACCACCCTTGAATGATGGGATAGTAGACTAAAAGCTTTAGGAATCCAAACTATAACATATAATAAGTACCCTGTATCAAGATTGATGCAAAACAAGTGAAACTTGACCTTTTTAGAGAGATTTAGAAAAAAAAACCACTTCTGGGATAATTTGGGTGCATTTTCCATATCTCTGGCCCCCCTCGTTCGATTTTGATGATTGACATCTATTTTTAACCGTTAGAGCCAATAGAATCGAGGGGAAGGTCCTAAAATCCTCCTGACTGTCATCCCTTTCTCTTCAGCAAGCAAGAGAACAACTGAGTGAAGAGAGACGGAAAGAGGAAGTGACAAATGGACTCACCATTATTGGAGCAGCGACCCTGCCCTTCATGCCTGGGCGTAATTGCAGGCGCCGACCTCCACCGTCGGTGTATCGAGTGCCTGGGGTCTGACCACGCGGCGGCCAACCTGGGCCCGCTTCCGGCCTGCAACGCCTGCCGCCTGATCCCTCGGCTCAGCCGCCGCCAGCGGCTGGAGCAATTCGAGGAGTGTCATGTCTCGCCGGCGGAGGACCCAGAACTCGAGGTGGTGGATATGGAGGAGCACGATGAGGGAGTGCCCTTCGTGTTCGCCATGCCAGCGGACCGGATGGGCCCGCTCGTCGGGGAGAGGGACGACGACGACGACACCTCGTTGTCTGATACTTCCGGCGGCCTGCGCGGCAGGACTTCCCGGCGGTGATGACTATGGCGGCGGAGTGCGTAGGCTTACCGCTTCCCCCACCGCTGCCACCGAGGCCGGTGAGCCGCCTACATCAGGGCTTCTACGGCCCAGCCCGTCCGGCACAGCCGGCCTTCGTTTCGCCCCCCCTGCCAGACATCTGGCGGTGTGTGGAGGCGACGTGGCGACAGCCACTTAGGACGAAGGCTCCAGTGGCAACATGGGCTGGAATCCTCAGGGTGCAGGGCCACTCGGACACGGAGTGTCCCGGTGTGTCCCCCCTGGATGAAAGCCTGGCGGCCCATCTGCTTCCGCAGGCAGCCGGGTGTGCAGCGGGGAGAAGGCCCCTGCCCCCGCTGCCGCGTGACCGTGAAATCCTCGAACATCTGGATAAGATGTTCAGGCTCGGAGCGCAGATGGCGGCGGCGGCCAGTAATCTTGGCGTGTTGGGAGTCTCGCTGATCACCCCTCAGCAGGACATCCCCACCTCCTACGGACGGGAGTGATTACTCGGACTGCTGCGTGGGCCAGATGAATAATCTGGTCCACGGTATGGCTACCTCAGCCGGTCGTGTGATGTCCCTGGCCACCGTGGCGTCGCGTCACGTGTGGCTAGGTTTGACCGCACTAACCAAGAAGGACCGAGATGATCTCCTTGGGGCCCCCGTTTCCACGGAAGGGCTCTTCGGGTCGATTTCCTCGGTCACCCAGCGTTTCAGTCGCTTGGAGGAAGAGAGGGCACAGCTCAGCCGCATGCTGCCGCTGGCTCGCCCTCAGGCCCCTCCTCAAGGGAGAGAGCACCTGGTGGTGGTAAGGCGGAGAGAGAGAGATAGGCGCTGGTACAGAGCCCCCGTGGCTCCCGTTGCTCCCTCTGCCTCCGCGGTCCGTCCCGGAGAACCGGCCCAGTACCAGCACTCACAGGGACAGGCTGGCCGAACCCGACGGGCTCCCACTCCGGCTCCTGCTCCGGCTCCGCCTCAGCGAAGGGGTGCTGGGTGGGGTGCACCGTCCTCCAGGAGCTGACCGGCGGCGGGAGGAAGCGTCCTGGCGGAGAGGGTCACCTTCTCCACCTGTTCCGACTCACCTAATCAACCTGCTCTTTAAGAGCCTGGCCCTCACCTCACTACTCTGACAGAGAATTAAATGCTGTTCGATGATCCAGAGTGCCTTTCTGCAACCTTGAGTCTAGTTTTGTTCACTTTGCAGTTTTTGAGCAACTTTTTGAGTTTTTGCCTGGGACGTTTTCCCTCTGCTTTGTTTTTGGACCTTTCTGCAGCCAGCCAGCTCCCTGTCTTCAGTACCTGCCTTGGACTAGCTTTCTTTATTAGACACATTGAAACTTTATTTGTGTCAGTCTCTGTTTTGGGGTCCTAAGTAGTATCCAAACGCCACATAGTCAGCCGCTAATGTCGTGGTTTTTACGGGGGGTCAGGAGGCTGCGCCCAGTAGTGCACGCTTCCGCCCCGCAGTGAGACCTGCCGCTGGTGCTCGAGGCTCTGGTCACAGTACCCTTTGAGCCTTTGGAGCTCTCCTCCCTGAAAGCACTGTCGTGGAAGACAGCGTTGCTACTTGCCTTAACGTCAGCCAAGAGAGTGTCCGAGTTAACCGCTCTATCGGTGCGCCTGAGTTGCTTGTTGATCCGGGGTGACCGGAGCGGGGCGACACTCAGACCGAACCCCTCCTTTGTGCCCAAGAGCCTAAGGAGTGCGTTCAGGTCGAGGGCTATTCAGTTGGGGGGCTTTAATCTTCCACCCCATAGTGGAGGGAGGGGGGCTGTGGCTCAGTGGGCATCTGACCCCCTCCCCGGGCGTAATGCGCTTACGCGGCGCGCACTGGGCCCATAGGGGCTGGAGGACTCTTTCCCCCTGCTTTAGAGCAGGAGGGGGGAGCCCTCCACGTCATAGTCCATACACGCTCTTCACGAGGTAAGCGTGTCTGAGTGTGGGACATGGGGCACTTGCGCTCTCCCCGTGCTCCTTAGGGACTAGGGGGAGGTGGTGCATAGTGAGCCCATACAGGGCTGAGGACTCTCTCCGTCTGCCTATGGGCGGAGGGTGGGAGCCCTCAGCGCTGTTTTCCGAGCACACTTTCGCGAGGTAAATGCGTCAGAGTGTGCTCTGTCAGCCGCAGCCCCGACTTCTCCACGGTTACGACCGAGGGAGAGGTGAGTGAGGCGCAGTGGCTGCTAACCAGAAAGCCGGTCAGGAACAGCGAGATGGAACAGTGTTGTTGTTGGATGACAGCGCGTGCATACATCAGGGCTCCGCCCACTGTACCCATAGAGTCCAGTAGAGGGCGGAGCCTGTGAGAGATATAACGAGGGGTTACGTATGGTAACCCTTGTTATATAAGCACAGGCGAAGCCCTCTACTCACGGGCCCTGTCTGTCCTATGCTGCTTGCTGAAGAGAAGTGTAGGATGACAGTCAGTCTTTTATGCGGTGTGATGCGTGCGCATTCAGGTAGGCCCGCCCCGGGGCCGGCTACGTCTATAGAAGTCTCAGTGGATGAATGCTTGCATGATATGATCAAGGGGAGTACCCATAGAGTCCAGTATTATGTCCGCATGCACAATTCCCAGCGATTTTAGGTTGCACATAGCTGTGGCCAATTGGTGTAAGATGGGCGCTTTGTGCTGTCAAAGTTAAGGCAGGTGCGATCTTTGTCGAAGAAAAAGCCATTCCACTTCACAATGTTGCAAGTGTCTTGGTCAAGACACCGCAGCCTCTTCAGAATTGCAATTTCCACTTTTGCCTGTTGAAATATATGTAAGGGTGATTCTTGTTCACCTTGATGGCCATTAGCTTGTCTGCTTCAATTTTGCAGCATTTTGCCACCAAACCAAAGCTGCCCTGTCAAACGAAGGATTCAATCTTGTAGCTTTTTCCGAGGAAGCCCCCTACGAAGATCTGGTGTTCTACGGATCCCCCTTGGGGACATGGACAAACAAATATTTTTAATTAGACAGAGCTGTGGCCGATTGGGTGTTGGGCAAAGTTTCTGTCCTTCATGTTTGTGACCTTCAGACCTCCATCCAATGGATACCAGTGATTATGGTCTGGTGCTCACAGACAGTCACTGTCGGTTTCAGGCTGACCTTTTGACGCACAACCAATCAGATGTCAGTTGTATGAAGCGGCACAAGCTAGAAGGGAGATAAACAAAAAACTAAAATTAGCTAGCTGTTTTCACCGCTAGGCTCTGTGCCCTACCTCGCGGTGAACAAAGAGCAAACAGCGTATCATGTGAATGCAGCTTCATCATGATAGACTATCTGGCCGGTTATCAGTGGAAATGGGCTGGTTATATACAGTAGAGTACACTGGAACTTAGAGAGAGGAGATTTCATGGCAATTTATCGCTTCATATCTTTGAGGTACAACACAAGTGCTCAAAATACGGTCTGCACCTGCAGAGAAGGCTTGATCTGTGGCACATTATGATTGATTGATTTGTTTCACTGAGGTCGTGTGGCAATAGTACAATAATTGGATGGCTGGAGTCTGACAGTGCAGAGTCTGGAAGAGACTGTAAACAGGAGCTGAGGAAAGGACTGATAGAAATAAAAACAACTTAGACAGACAGCTGATGTTGTCTCCCTTAGCCCCATGTCCAGGGTCTAGGTGCGTTCACACCGGACGCAGCATCATTTCTGTTTACTCTGCGTCACTCAAACTACATGCGCTGGTGCAGAGGCAGGTCTGCATTTAGGTACCAATAACAACAACAAAATTAACTCTTTGCCGTGATATAATTGTAATACATGTATCAAAGCGATGCTGAAATGACTACATACTGATTAGTAGAAAACTATAAATTACTGCTTTGTCAAGTATGGCAAAACACTTTTAAACTGTTAGCTTTCTGAAAAGAGATGGATGGATCAGGTTAGGGTACCGTTGTAGCTGCTCCGTCCACACCAAAAATAAAGTAATTAGGAAATAAATGTACTTTATAAGAGTTGTTTACAATGCCTAGACAGTCTTTGGTTTGCACAACACATTTTCTCCAGTTACTGAACAGGTGTTTTCTTATTAAACAACGTCAGTCCGTCAGGGACGTCAGGTGGAGATTCTCACCACTGGTTGACGCTGTCTCGCGAATATCTCGCTCAAGTTGAAAAAATGTAACTCTTAAGGTCCACGATGGTTTTTGTTTGGTGTGGATTGCTTGTGACTTGAAGACTTCCCATTGGGACGTCCCTGCATGGTCTCTGCTGAGTCGGCAGGTTCAGTTCTCATCTTAAGTCAGGATATATAACTGTTGGCTCCAAGTGCTCCCTGGACATCCTGCAACCCCCCCCCCCCTCTCTATCCTCATCCTCATCAGCCTGGTCTCATCCCATTTCCATGACAGTTTCTGCCTAAGCATCAACATATTACGAGTAGGGCTAAGGTCACGAAGCCCTAATGTAAAGGATGGATAAATGGTTCATATTCATGTATTGATTTTATTTTAAAGTCAGTATTTGAGTAAAAAAAGCACAACTATTAGGTTCCATCCCTTTACAGAATATCTGCCTTGTCTTTTTAGCTATCAATCTAAACACTGTTCCTACTGATAGAGCTGCATAGCATTTGGAACAATATCCACATATTGATCCAATCAAGATTTACAGATGCAGATCCAATACCCAGCCATACATGTAAATAAAAAAGCAAAAATAGCTCTTCCTTTATAAAGACAGTATAGATTACTACTCTATGCATATCAAATAATGCTACTATTAGTTTTGAATGTGCAAACAGGCACACTATCACAGGCAAAATGACCTACACGTACAGTACAGTATATTCAAGGAGCTCAGTATGTGCTAATGGAATCATATGGAAGACTGAAGCTGGTCCGAGGTCAATGAGCCACACACACACACACACACACACACACACACACACACACACACACACACACACACACACACACACACACACACACGTACGCACGCACACACACGGCACACACACACACACACACACACACACACACACACACACACTCACACATGCCTTTGAAAAAACACAATTTAATTAAAAAGCATTTTTTTAAAATATATAAACATTGACACTTACGTATTATTAATAATATTTATTGAACAAATATTCATTTTTTTTCTTATTTATTTTTTCATAGGCATTTGTAATTATGTGTGAATGTATTTAGTATTGACTTCAAATGCATCCCATATCTCAGAGAGACAGAGATGCTCATAGAGGCTCATACTTCTCGGCTGCTTTTTGCATAAATGTTTCTTGTTGCCGGGGGATATAGCTCCAGATTAACGTTGTGACTAGGTTATATGGTAACCATGGAAACCAAGGGGGAATGGCACACTTACCCACTGAAGAAGGCACACAGGGTTACTGTGTGTGTGTGTTTGAGAGACAGTAAGCCTCACTGAAGCTGAGATGTAGCTTGACTCATTAAGTAGCACTGACCTACAGTGATAGAAAGGCAAAATCTCTCTGTGCCTGCTATACTGTAGTAGTAGTAGATTTAAGAGCATTTTTTGTTCAGACATTTCAGGACTTTTCCATCCTGTTAGGAATGATAGCAACATATTGCCTTACTACAGTTGAACTCTGACCCTGTCTTTCTATTGTTAATGATCCTGGTTAACAGTGGTGTGACGGGCCCAGTATTTCTTACTTTCCACTGGGGACTGGCGTATGCATTGGACACAGAGAGAACAGAGAAACCCTTTTTTAAACTTTTAAATCATATTTATTGAAAAAAAAAGAAAAGTTGCTTATGAGTGAGTAGCAGAAGCCAGATATCTTATCAAAGAAGAAATAGGCTCATCCGTGGAAAAGCTGTCGAAGTGGATCACCAACATCTCTTGGTACACCAGAGGAACCTTCAGCCCGATGTTCTGTAACTTGATGTCCCAATGAAAGAACCCCTGAGTCATGCTGATGGCTGCGTTAATATGCTGCCTCAGGATCATCTGTGAAAGAGACGCTGGGTCAGAGGGTCTATAACAGCTTATTTAATTTAAATAAAATAAGTTCAAAGTAGTGCCGTGCATCTTATAAGCCTAACTTAAACTCTAGCTATCTGTAGCTAGCACAGAGACACATTGCTGACAAGCTTTCAAATAACTTAGTGACGTAGCACGCTACGTCACTAAGTTATTTGAAAGCTTGGAGAGGTATTACAACCATGATTGGTTAAAGGTGTAGGTTAACGAACATGACAGGGTGGGCTTGAAATAAAATAAGATTTGTATTACCATTTGATCATGGCAATTATGTTGAGTAATATCTTATTTAGTGTGTTGACTTAAAAATTGATTAAGAAATCCCCAAAAACTCGAAAATAATGTCCTTATTTTAAAACACAACTAAGCTTAAGGTTAATCGTTTGCCTTTGGGTTTGACATTTTGTTGAAAGTTCAAAACATAATACTCACTACAGCCAGGTACGGAAAGCATAAGATAGAAAATGCTTAGTAAGGACTGGTAACTTAGGTGATAGGCGTTTGTCAATCGTGACCATTAGTTGTTTCCGTGAATGGGAAAATTGTGTGTCATGTTCACTGTTCAGTACTCAAAAGAAATGCATTACCCATCACTAGTAAAGTAACCTGTATAACCTGTTTCAATAACTATAACCTTGGCCCGACATATCTTAGGCGCCAATAGTCTGTGTAAAATGTATGCTTGTGAAACTGCTTATGAAACTAGGGCAATATTCTTATTATTACATTATTTGCTTACTGTGCTCATTGTATGTGCCGTGACTTAGGAATAAATGGACCCAATCACCCCCCCCAAGTTTTGATGGGGTGGACAGGAACGTAGGGAAAAGTTACATGAGAAAGTGTTTAGCTTGCAATATTGAAAGTAGCAAGGTCATGTGCAGAGACTGGGAGAATACAAAGAGGTAGTCAGAACAGCACATCGCACCGGCCTTGACTCTGTATGGGAGGCTCGCTCCCCTTTTTCACAGGTGCTACATTTCATGCAAAGATAAAGATTGTCATGTTCACCCAAAAGTAACCCCACATCAAGGACACGCTCTGTCTCGGAGTGGAAGTCTCTGCTCCAGGAGTGAATCCACCTGGCTGACTCACTCTGATTCGCTGCCTAGGGCTCGCCCAGGAGTGAATCCACCAGTAGATAACACCTAGGGAGGAGCAACCGACACAACTCCTCCCACACAAGTCCTCCCCGCTTATGTGTATAAAATACTGTAACATTCTTACACTCGGGGCCCTGTTCTGTCTGACTGTCCCGATACGTATATCGCACGGTAGTAGAACCAGGGCCCGAAGTACTTCGTTATATTGTACTGTTGCTTTTACCATTAAATCAGCTTATTGTTAACCTCATATCTCGGTGTCTGAGTCCTTCCTCTTATAGCAGACCACTCATCAACGAACGGCGCGGAGCGGGCTCGAACCTTCAACCACTCCAAAGGGTGGTGCTCCAACACTAGTTACTTGAAAAAAAAAAACACCGCCTTACTTTACAAAATTACTCACTGCTGAAAGTAATTAGTTACACTTCTTGTCACAGTCTGCTCCCTCACTTACCTATTTTCTGCATTAGCATTTCTCAATCACCTTAGTCACACCCTGTTTCTCTCTCACACTCTGTTACACCCATCAGCTCCACTAGTATATAGGCCCCCTTCACTCTCACCTCAGTGCCAGATCGTACTTCGCAGCATGCAGTTCTTTCCCGCATTACCTCCCAGATTGCTCTCCCGGTTTCGACCTTGTCTGCCCCTGACCAGCCTGCTTCGCCTGTTTCCTGACCCTGCCTGTCCCTGGATTATTCTGCCACGCCTGCTCCCTGACCCTGCCTGTACCTGCGTCTCCAGTCTTGCCTACTCCTGGAACCCTCGCCTGTCCCCGACCAGCCCTTTGCCTACTGTCTGCCGGTTTATCTCATATCAGAACTTTTCAAGTGAGACACTTTATAATAAAGCTGCTTACCGACTTTCCCTGGTTTCCCGTGTGTTGCATTTTGGTTCTCAGCTCGTTCGTGACACTTCTAGTTATATCACTTCTGGATTACTCTGTAACATCACCTGGGATTCACCATAAATCAAATGAAAAATGCTCAGCCCTAAAACTTCACAGAGAAATGTGTCAATTATTTTGCATACACCGACATTATTTAAAATACGTTCTCCTTTCAACCATCTAATGCAAACAAGAATTTGTTCAAAATAACATCAATAAATTAAATAAGTCTTGGTCCCACATCACAATATCAGACGGTGAGAGCGCAACATGCACAAAAAAAGAGACGTTTCATTTATTTTTCTGTCCTCCTGTTATGCAGATAGTTGAAGTCCAGAAAGTCAAGTAACAAACTCATTTTGTGGTCAGTAACTGTAATGTGATAACTGCTGTTATCAACAGTAATGTGCTACAGACAAATGTAATCTGATTACAGTAACACATTACTTTTTAGCACGTTACCCCCAACACTTGTCATTTTAAATGTTGATGCTGCAAGGATTTGTGCGATAGCATTATCTCCTTTCCCTAGATGATGGTCTGGTATGCTTGAAGAGATAATGAAGGAGGCACTAAAGCCCCTTACCTTAGCGTCTACAGAATTCTAACAGCTCTCATCATGGCTGCCACAAATACTTCCAGGTCATTTCTCACCTGGCCCAAGCCCTGGAGAGCCACATCCCCATACAAGGCTTTCAAGCATGATATCCTTACGGTAAATAAAAAGTTCTGGAAGCTGCCATGCAGATAATGTTGAGAAAGACAAAGCTTATATGATGCTGATACAAACTGAAATATAAACACAAATATAAAAGCATATTATACAAATCTACAACTAATGCTACATTTAGTAACATCTGGTAGGCCATAAAATAGGAACATCACACCTGCACATTATACAATGTTGAAAGTACATTGGTTTCTTACACAGAAAGATACATATTGTTAGCCTGTGTGTCACGAGCATACAGTAGCTAAAATGAGCTTGTAACTATCACTTATGCAGTAGCTAACAATAGCTTAGTGCCACTTACATACAGATGATAACGTTAGCTATTGTATGTAAGTGACAGTCACAATCCAACTAAAAGGACTCATTTCACTCATCGCTCATCAACCTCATCAATTGAATTTACCATAAAGACTTATAATTAATTGATAGAAACAAAAGTAGATACAAACTTTTATTTAATTGAAGAACTTGCTCCTTCTGTATGCCGAGGGCTTCTCTTGTTGAAATGTAATGGAATGAAAATTGTTCTCAACAAATATGCTTTATGCAAATGTTTGTTTATTATCATTTGAACAATGACAAATATTCTCATGAATATTAAACACAACAACCTCTGAACATTACAAATATTCGCCTCAATTCAACCTGGAACCTCTCTCATACAATACAATAATACAATACTGTGTGTGTGTGTGTGTGTGTGTGTGTGTGTGTGTGTGTGTTGTGTGTGTGTGTGTGTGTGTGTGTGTGTGTGTGTGTGTGTGTGTGTGTGTGTGTGTGTGTGTGTGGACACTGTGATGGATCGTTGGAGCTATGTGCAACTCAAGGCATATGCTCGAACGGGAGCTGCCTGGACGCTGCAATCCTGTTGCGCGCACTATCCGTGCTGAGTGTGCTGACTTTTCCTACAATGTCCCACTGTCTGGCTACCTGCATAAAGTCAAGTGCTCGGCGCAGTTGTCGGCGAAATGTCGCTCCTCTGTTCTCATTGAAACAGCTCCTTATATCCGTTAGCGCAACTAGCTAGCACCAGATGCTAACAACAACAATACACGTAAGGTGGTGTGCGCGTTCTCGCTCGCTCGCGCCACACATACACACACCCTCCCGGTCCTCCCAATGGCCAGTCCGGGCCTGCCGGTGAGCGTGGAAGTGTGGTCTGCCACAAGCGGGCGGCAGGAGCGGGGCTGTCAGCGTCAGCTTGTAGATGGTATTTTAAACTCGATGCGCTCTGAAACTACGGGGCGGCCGAGGACAAAAAATACACATGCATTAATCGCGTTAAAATAATTAGTGGCTTAAATTTTTGTTTGCGTTATTAACGCGTTAACTTGACAGCCCTAGTAAAGACACATCCCAGTGTCTCCCAGCAATGCAGTAAACCCTAATGTGCTCTTGTCAAACAGACCTGCAGAGATGAACCATATCCTGATAAAGGTAAGGACACTGGTCGATAGCACTGTGCTAACACCGATCGGTCAAAGCATCCCAAACAACTACAACAATTTCAACAAAAACAACACAATAACATTAACCACCTATTTACTGCTTATATGAAGCTGCTTGTTGGAGGACCAATGAGGCCACACAGATGGAGCTAGGGTCAGAGGTTAAAAACCAAAACATCGACCAGAAACAACATAGAGATGGGACACGCAGTCAAACAGTGCAGGAAAAAAATAAGAAACTAGATTGTAGTAACATCAGGATCAAAGTGTGTTCGTTGTGATTGTGGTAATGTATCTGTATGATTCATGTACTAATTCAATGATCGGCCACAAGAGTGTAGCAAACACAGAGAAACAGTTTGACATTCAGCCACTGATGAACCAGAAGTCTGAATGCTCAGTGGACAACAGTCCATGTGATAAACATTATATTGATATTGTACAGTGTTATATTTAACCTCAGCTCTTACACTACAATTCCCAAAGCATAATCGTCAAGAGGGTGTTTGTCTTTGTACTTAAGCTAGTGTACACCAACACAAGCAGATGGAGATGACCCTCAAGATTTAGTTTTTCTACATGGTAGTATCAAGAGTTTATTTTGTATCTATCTTATCTTTGTTGAATTATTTGTATGCTCTTTTGAGCATTTTCAATTGTTAGTTTCAGAAGTTATTTGGGCCCAGAGCTGCAAAGTGAAAGCAGTTAAATGGACGATGATAATGGGTGAAGGAAGACAGTGAGGAATGCTTTTTAGGTGTAACACAATCTGAAGAGGCTTTCCCACCCTGCTCACACACATTTTTCCGTAAGACATCATGTTATTCTTACGTTTTGGAGCAGAGGTCTGATGTTGAAGTTCGTGTTGTTTAGACAAGCTCAGCTTTCATAACATCCTGACTGCCGAGGGAGTTTCTGTTGGACCGTCCAAAAGAACCGGGCTCTCTTGGGGTATGTTGGTTCTGTTTGCAAAAAAATAAAATAGTGAGGAAGACCAAAGCCAACATCCAATGTATCATTATTATCATTCATTATTCTGCATACGAGTTAAAAAATGTTGATGCCATGAATACAGTTTTAAACAGCAAATCAATTACAAACATTGTACATTGAGATACTTTTGGAGAGCAGCACTTTACATTCAGCATTCATATCAACATACACAAGCTCCTTTTCTTCTTTCACAGTTTGCATTTCATGATAACTTCAAGATTTCCGTCTTTAATTGAGTAGTTTCAACCTGAGGGGTTATAGAACCATTGAGCAGTCACAATATTATTATTAGGAAGAAAGTATTTATTAGGAAAATACTCTAACTAATAGAGCCTAAGGCAACTGAAAAAAAACCTTTTCAAAAAAAGTCAAACTACAACTTGTTTATAATTTAAAACTTATATACATTATTGTTGTTACTAGAAACTAAAATGTTAGACTTAATTTTGAAGGAAAGGTGTACATCTTTAGCTTTAAAATGTCAAGCATGTTAGTTAAAATGATGATACAAGGCTGGGGATCAGCAGCAGGACCCTAAAATAGATAAGATTTCATTTCCTGTGATGTCATCATATCATATCGTGTCAACTAACACCTGGCCATTACTCATATGTTATACTGTAAATAATATATTTATTTTCTGAGTCAATTCCAAAATATTTTCACATATAACCTCTTGGACTCTTAGGATCCCTAGGAATTACATTGGTATTAGACAATGCTGCCCAATTCAAGTCTAGTTCCAATCCAGGAAGTAGTGTGCCTGTTGTGTGTGAATGCCGGTGTGGTCTAAGTCTTTTGTGCAGGAGTTACTCAACCATCACAGACCTTAAATTACACTTCCCCCCCTAACCTTAACAATATTTGTGAAACCATTTACAGATAATGTGGGAAATGACATTTTAAAAGTTCTGGCATTTGACAGAAATATGTAATTGAATGTAATCCAGGATTTCACAGAATTAAATTAAATTCAAATATCACTCAAACCTCATGGTTCCAATATTGATGAGGTTTTATCACAGATGGAACATCTCTCATCCTTATGTCATATGTTGTTTTATGCTTGCTTCATTTTAGTGGCCGGACTGTCAGGATATGAGAACTGGACATTAAAGCTGTCTGGTGCTCCAGTGAGGGAAGGTCTCTGTTTTCCGTTACGTCAGTGCTTGGCATTGACCATTCTGGTAAAAACACATTCGTTCCTATGCAGACTAGGATCTTGGTTAAATACATAAAACCCATTTGTCATACTCCTTAAAACATTTGGAGCTTTGCATTAAACATTCCTTCGAATCCCATCAGTGAATTTACGCAACACACATGA
Organism: Dissostichus eleginoides; assembly: GCA_031216635.1. NCBI lineage: Eukaryota > Metazoa > Chordata > Actinopteri > Perciformes > Nototheniidae > Dissostichus > Dissostichus eleginoides. The sequence goes on along the minus strand of CM062276.1, from coordinate 30,378,555 downwards.
TACAAAGTCATGTGGGGTGTAGATGTGAGAGCTGCAGCAGACAGGTTTTTATTGCTTCAAGTTTACAGCATCCAAATCCCACAGAGCCGTGACTGAGAGGCCAATGTGTACCAAGGGGCAACATCTGGGTTTCCAAAGAGGAGCTAACATGCGTAAAAGTGCCTAAAAACATGATTCTTTCTAAAGAGGCTCTATTGTGCTCATTTTCAGGTTAATATCAGTATGTAGTGTCTCTACTTTAAAGAGTCCTCTCCTCCTGATGTTCAGGTGTATATCAGAATTTAGTGTCTCTACTGGGACATGTCTCCATGCTTTAATGTTCAAAAAGCTCTTTATGTTTCTCATACTGCCTGTGCTGCAGCACCTCTTTTCACCCTCTGTCTGAAACCAGAGCCCAGTCTGCTCTGATTGGTTAGCTGGCGGACTCTGTTGGGATTGGCCAACTGCTAAGAGATGTCCAGGCTTTTCCCTACACACCAAACGGAACGCTGTCCATTTGGCTGTGTAGGATGCTCTGATGTGTTCAGCAGCCGCACTGATCGTACACCTCCCTGGCGATTTATATAGGCCGCCGCTGCTTTGTTGTCTGTTCGAATCAACACATGTTGATTGTACAGCAACGGGGCGAAAATGCTGGATTACTCTCCATACGGAGAGTAATTCCAGCACGTTTATATGGAGAGACATGTGAGCCCGCCACTGTCCCCCCACTCAGACCCGGCGTCATGGGCGGGCCCCATGGAGCCGGGCCCAACCATCCAGGATTTGGGCCCGCCCATCCAGGATTTGGGCCCGTTGTTTTAATCAGGGCTGAATACAACATTTTAATTGTTTTATTATTATGTTTATTGTTTTTATTTGTAGGGCTTTGTCCTAATATTTACTTTTGTATTAAACTATGTTGAAAGATTAGTTTAATATCATTTTTTTAATTTGCTAGGAAATTCTGAATGAAAGGCTGCGCGCGAGACTGGTTTTTCGCTGGGTTGAGTCGTGTGGGTTTTCGAGTGAGATGCGGCACAGCAGCCTCTCAGTTTATTCTTGCTAGGTTAGTTTGGCTATTATCATTTATATTTATCTGCAACAATGGATATCAGGAAGTGGTTCACGAAACGAATATGGCAACTCAGCGTCAGATGCAGGCACATTAGAAGAAATCAGTTACGTTACCAACGAGCTAGCAAGCCAGCCAGGGACAAGGGAGGCTGGCAATCAATTATATTTTGAAGAGAAATTGACTCAAGCCGGCTCTCTCACAAACTCCTGCTCTGTGCGCAAGCAGACCGCTGCACACGCTCTCTGCCTCGCTCAATCTCTCTCTCTCTGTCTCCCATTCTCTTCTCTCCAACCTCACTCCACCTCTCCACCCTGTGTGCGCTCAAGTTTGCCTGCGTGCTTGCCGAAGTTGGCACAGTGTTACAAATGTACCACAAAACCAACCAATGGATGTATAATAAGACCGTCAACAGCCTTATGGCAACCTAAAACCCCTCTCTTTCCGTAACAACAATTCACGAGCGCCTCCCTCCCCCCCCCGTTGAATATTCAGATTTCCCGGGAAATGTCGGGGTGGGCCCGCCCTGGTAAATCAAATGCCCGCCCAGAGATGTATGTCTGCCGCCGGGTCTGCCCCCACTGCCTGCGACATGCACGTTCTTCAGCCTGCGAGAGATGCGTCTGTGAACACTGCGGTGTGTGACGTCACTCTGCCCAGGGGCACCCCCACTGACGGGACGTGGAGATTCTTCCGGTAGTTAAATCCAAACCCACGGAAGGAGGAATGTACACCATGCGTCTCCTCTGACGCACGGGGTCGATGCGCAGGCGAATAAACCACCGCTGGAGTCTCCTCCTGTGAAGGAGACCCAGGGGGATCACCACGTGACCAAGGCCGGATTAACCATATGGGCAACCTGGGCAAGTGCCCAGGGGCCCTTGAGCAAAGAGGGCCCTCAGTGACAAGATGAAAAAAAAAATTATTTTAATTTTTTTTCGGGCACAACCTCACTCATCATACATTGTTTTAAATGAGACTCACTCTTCGCCATAAATAACACAGTTTTTCTATAGGGTCAAATTCATATATTTTCTAAACCGTCTCTGTACTGTAGGTCTCACTATGTATGCGCTCAACTTTATTACTACGCGGCGGCAGTGTATAGCCGAATCACAGCCCCACCCTCACTCATGTCACATTTTGTCACGTGAGCAGAAAAAATGGATGGTGCCGGTAGCCAAACGCCCAGCGGGGCTGCGAAAAGAAAGAAAAAGAAGAGAGTGGCGGCTGCATTAAAAAATGTGCCAACAATAAATAGCTTTTTCAAAAAAGCAAAAAGTGACGAAATAGGCCAGCAACAACCACAAGGAACAGTGGCAGCGGTCACGGAGGATGTTGTTGAGCTAGCGAGCAATGTTAGCCTTGAACCTAGCATGTTAAAGCAGCGGTTAGAAGAGGAGGAAAAAGATGAAGACGAGCCTGACGAGGACGTCACAGAGCAGGGTGAAGGTTCGAGTTCATCGGAAGTTCCCTGTGTCTCTCAGGACCCTGCACAATGGGGATTAATTGCTGGAAATGTCCGGGAGGAGACTTTGATGAAAGGGGTTTCATACTTTCCTAATCGGGCAACGAAGTATCCAGCATCTCGGAGGGAGACCGATGTAGCAGCCGGACACGCTCACTGACCAACGATATGCTGACCAGACAGCTTCACAATGGAGAAATCGTTCAACGCGATTGGATTATTTATTCTCCATCTACCGGAGCAATTTATTGTTTTGCCTGCAAACTTTTATCCACTCACAGCCACAGCAATGCATTTGTTCTCGGCTTTAGTGATTGGAAGCATCCCGAGAGGATAATGGAACATGAGGCGAGTGGTGAGCACAGAAAATGCATACTTTCACTTATGCATCGCACTAAACTCATGGGCACTGTGGATGCTTCTCTAGGGATGCAGGTCGACACAGAAAGTCAGTACTGGAAGGATGTATTGAGACGTGTAGTTGCGGTGATTACATTCTTGATTGAGAGGGGGCTTCCTTTCCGGGGAAATGACGAACTTTTAGGATCCGCACATAACGGAAACTACCTGGGAATCCTGGAGCTGCTCGCGCAGTTTGATCCATTTTTAAAGGATCATTTGCAGAAGTTTGGCCAGAAGGAACGTGGTAGGACTTCATACTTGTCATCAACTATCTGTGAGGAGTTTATTGGTTTGATGGGTGACAGAACAAAGGAAGCAATAGCAACAGAACTACAGCAAGCAAGGTATTTCTCTGTCATCGTAGATTCTACACCTGACATGTCTCACGTCGACCAATTAACTTTTGTTTTCCGATTTGTGAGTGAGAAAGGAAAAGTTATTGAGAAATTTATTGGATTTGAACCCATTCACAGTCACACTGGGTCAAGTCTGGCTGACTGTGTGATGAAGATGGTCATTGATATGGGGCTGGATCTCTCAAACTGCCGTGGCCAGGATTATGACAACGCATCCAACATGTCAGGAAAATATAATGGGCTGTGTTGGAGCACCACCCTTTGGAGTGGTTGAAGGTTCGAGCCTGCTCCGCGCCGTTCGTTGATGAGTGGTCTGCTATAAGAGGAAGGACTCAGACACCGAGATATGAGGTTAACAATAAGCTGATTTAATGGTAAAAGCAACAGTACAATATAACGAAGTACTTCGGGCCCTGGTTCTACTACTAATCCCCCTTTTGATCTCACCTCAAGAGATCAACTTACACAAAGCATTTGAAACATAACCATTGTCATTCTTTTCTACTGTGTCTGTCCCCCAACATTATATAAATCCATCAGGAGCTGGGATTTAGAGCACTTTAAACCTTCGGGAACAGCCCACCATAACAACTTCTTATGACAGTGGAGGGAGACCAAAGTATGTTAAAAAAACTGCGTCCTTGTCTGCTGAGTCATCATACTCGTCCTCTCCCTCCGGCCCGCTGATGGCGGCTTCCGGGTCGACTGCTGGAGAGATGTCTTCCCGATCCTCCTCCTCCTCCGGCCCGCTGATGGCGGCTTCCGGGTCGATTTCCTCGATGAGAGCCAAGTCCGTCCTGAAGTCGCCCAAGGTCCTTGCCGGCGGCTTCCCGACCGCACACTGGCTCCAGTGGTACCAGTTGTCCCCCTTTCCTTCTAGGCGAACTGCATGGGATGTCCTCTGGGTCACTCGGTATGGTCCTGAGAACCTTGGATTCAGCCACTTCGGCCTGATGACCTTCAACCAGACGAATTCTGCGGTGTTGGCCTCGTGCTTCTCGGGTCCCCCTTTGGCGTCAGCAACCTGTGTGGAGAAGTCTGATACCAAGCCCTTAAGTTGCTGGTAATATGGTTTTGAGCTCATTTCCTCTACTTCTTTCCCTACACTTAGGGCCCCAGGACCCGGAAACTGATGGCCGTGGGTCAGCTCAAATGGGGAGAAACCTGTCCCTCTGTTAATGTGTTCATAAACAAAGTCCGACACCGGCTATATCAACCTGTTTCAGAGGAAGGTGGAGTCCCCTGTGCCGTCTTGACTTGCTGTGTCTTCTCTGTCAGAGGCAGAGGTTTCATCTCTTTTTTTATAGTCCTAAAAAGTTTGACGCGTTTTGCAACAAAGTCAAGTATTTCTTCATCTGTAGGTGTATGTGTTGATACAGGTGTTCTTTTAATGTCATGAGGGGACAGGAGAGTGCCAACGTAACTAGAGTGTTGAAACTTCCCTCCACGGGTCGGGGTTTGAACCGCGACCATGGCTGGGAGATTCTTGGCTGGGACGGGAATAATAGCCACTCCGTTCATGGCGAGTGCCGCATTATGACAAATCCTCCGTAATTTGTCTACCGCCTCTTTCTCTTTGTTCAGTTTATTATGGCCTAATAATCCGGGCTTTTGTTTGTTTAGGTCTCCGAGTTTCTTTACAAGCTGTCGTTCATAAATATTTAGGGCTAAAGCTAGATTCCCAAATGTCTCGTCGCCCCCTACTCTGTCTTCTGCTATCATTTTATTGCGTAGGAAACGGAGGTCGGCACAGGCCTTCTTCCGGTCTCCTGGTTTGATCCCACTAAGGATCAATCTCTCCGCCTGTCCCTATTGTTCTCGTAGAGTCCCTAATACTGGGGCGTCTAATTCTTGTTCTTCGCCATCAAATTCTCCATCCATTATGACTTCGTATATCTGTTTCTGACTAAGGTTGTTTCTGTTCACTTGTAATTCGTATTATTATATTTATGAACAAATAGTTTACTTTATTTATTTATATTTAGTTATTTATTTATTATTTATTTTATCTTCGTACTATTTCAAGAATAGTTATTTACTCATACACAGTTTTTATATTCCCCGTACAGTTTAGTTGACTTTTATAGTGCGATGTTTATTTCAACAGATGGAGAGACTTCCAAAAGCGCTTCAACACCCCCTTTCGGCGATGTGGCTTTTAGCAAGGAGTCGAAACCCAGTCTACAGAATCTCTTTATCGTCACGTTTAGTCTTCTAGATTAACCCCACAGCAAGAGTTTGCGAGATCCGGTCGTTTCAAATTGATTTTGAAAGTTGCGTTTCTCCTCTTGAAATACCCCACATATAACACAACTGCAGCTCCTCTTTGAGACTGGAAAGTGTTATTCTTTATCTAGTTCCGATGGAGTTCCCTTTAAAAAACCATGAACTTTTCAACGAGTTAGCCGTATGGTCCTGAAAGACCTACGGGGCCTTTCACCGTCTTCTTACACACCTCGTTCTTCACTTTTATTTATTATAACTAACTAGTACTGTATTTTTTACCGTAAGACTAAAACACTGAAAATGCCGCTGACAACTCTAAAATGTTGTAGTATAGCCAATCACAGATTTTGATAATAACAGGTATCTGCTTACCTTTTAGTTGTAGGGCCCTGGTTTAGTTGTCAGAGGTATTCGAGGTGTCTTCCCTGGACCGTTCGTCCGCTGGCTGCCGGTGTTCCTTCTATGAGACCCTACTCATCACGTCGGGGTCACCATAATTGTTGGAGCACCACCCTTTGGAGTGGTTGAAGGTTCGAGCCTGCTCCGCGCCGTTCGTTGATGAGTGGTCTGCTATAAGAGGAAGGACTCAGACACCGAGATATGAGGTTAACAATAAGCTGATTTAATGGTAAAAGCAACAGTACAATATAACGAAGTACTTCGGGCCCTGGTTCTACTACCGTGCGATATACGTATCGGGACAGTCAGACAGAACAGGGCCCCGAGTGTAAGAATGTTACAGTATTTATACACATAAGCGGGAGGAGTTGTGTGGGAGGAGTTGTGTCGGTTGCTCCTCCCTAGGTGTTATCTACTGGTGGATCCGCTCCTGGGCGAGCCCTAGGCAGCGAATCAGAGTGAGTCAGCCAGGTGGATTCACTCCTGGAGCAGAGTCTTCCACTCCGAGACAGAGCGTGTCCTTGATGTGGGGTTACGTTGGGTGAACATTACAATCTTTATCTTTGCATGAAATGTAGCACCTGTGAAAAAGGGGAGCGAGCCTCCCATACAGAGTCAAGGCCGGTGCGATGTGCTGTTCTGACTACCTCTTTGTATTCTCTCAGTCTCTGCACATGACCTCGCTACTTTCAATATTGCAAGCTAAACACTTTCTCATGTAACTTTTCCCTACGTTCCTGTCCACCCTATCAAAACTTGGGGGGGGTGATTGGGTCCATTTATTCCTAAGTCACGGCACATACAATGAGCACAGTAAGCAAATAATGTAATAATAAGAATATTGCCCTAGTTTCATAAGCAGTTTCACAAGCATACATTTTACACAGACTATTGGCGCCTAAGATATGTCGGGCCAAGGTTATAGTTATTGAAACAGGTTATACAGGTTACTTTAGCTGCAAGCTCATCTCAAGAAAAGCAACCCACTCATACATTACATTCCGTGCGCAGCACACTCCTTGAATTTGGTTGGTGTCAACTGTGTTGAAAATAGTTGTCGTGAAGCAAGCCAGTTTTTTTATATACTTCAAGCACTTTATGCTTTTTGCTCTGCTTCTACCCACCGATGGAATAAAGTGTTCACTGAAAACGTCACACTGACGCTAAAATCTCTCTCCTGTACAAGATGGAGCTGCAGAGGAGACTCCATAAGAGCTCTTTGTGAGAATTACACTGCAATAAGAGGGGCTTTACAAATGTTCGCGGCTGATGACGAAGAGCGCCAGGACACACGGCGAGAGGCCTCTGCGCTGTGTGGCAAACTTGGGAAACTAGAGTCTGCTCTGCTGCCAATATTTTGGGACACTGTACTGCACCAATTCAAGCTTACGAGCACTGGCTTGCAAAAGAAAGACATTGACTGACCTAATGACCGGTGTGCGACTTTTGGAATCGCTGCGCACTTATGTTGCATCACTACGAGGGACATTTTCGGACTTTGAGACATTTGCCTGGGCCGTCACCGGCGTGACACAGACATACCAGCACGAGACTCACCGTGTTGGTAAAAGACGAGTATTTGATGACGAGACAGTGGAGCACGAGGTGGCACTGACTGGCAGTAACAAATTCCAGGTTGAGACATTCAATGTAATTATTGACAGGTTGCTCTCAGGACTTAGCAAACGCCTGGATGCATACAAAGACATAAATGATCACTTTGGAGTCCTATTTGACATGTGCTGTGATGACACTGATCTCTCATACACACTCATTTTCTCTCTCTCTCTCTCTCTCTCTCTCTCTCTCTCTCTCTCTCTCTCTCTCTCTCTCTCTCTCTCTCTCTCTCTCTCTCTCTCTCTCTCTCTCTCTCTCTCTCTCTCTCTCTCACACATACACACATACACACACACACACACACTTCCATCACATATACTAATCACTTAGTTGAGCAACCACAACATTTCACTACATATTTTACTTTTGTAACTCTCAATGTTTGTAACAAATAAAACTCCTTGTGTACTTGTACAGCCAGCCAGTCATATTTTGGCATTAAGTGGGGTGCTGCTCTGAGGTTTTGAGTGATATTACCAAGGTATTCCTGAGCCATACACTGTCTTGGGATCTTATCCATTGTATCTTTGTCTTGTGATTTTTTACTAAAAGGGCAAAAGGCTAGACCTACTTTGGTTGAACTATGTGGCTGCGTCCCTGCTTTTGACAAATAGGTGTGCGATTTGACATGCCAGATTGACTGAAAATTCTAAATATTGGTCATGTTGGTAGGATTGGGTAGGCGTGGTGTTACTTGTTGGTACGTGGGTTGGGGGGGGGCCCATGTGCCCAGGGGCCCCTGGAGGTACTAATCCGGCCCTGCACGTGACCAGCTGACATCATGTCTAACAGCTGCATCACGGAGAGGGCTGTCACCGCCCTGCGGGGTGTGACGCGCCGGAGGAGAGCTGTCACTTACTCCACTCCCTGCTGTGAGAGTCGCGCTCTCATGCGGGCTGAGTTCAATTCCACTCCCAGTTAAGTGATAACCTGGGAGGGAAGAGGACAGCTCTTCTTCCAGTTGATAATGAAACCCAGGCTTGACAGACGAGATACGCCGTATCGTCTGTAAAGCCGCTTCCTCCCCTGGAGCGAGCCAGGCACAGCCGGTCGTCCAGGTAAAATAACACTCTCATCCTCATTCTATAGCTGCTCCAGCCGTCTCCACCCTCTTTGAAAAAGTGCGTGGAGCCAGGAATGAGAAACGCAGGAATTTGCTGTGTTTCGGGATGATGGTTACGTGGAGGTATGCATCCTTCAGGATTATGGATGTGAACCAGTCTCCCTGGTGAACACACTCCAGCACCTGTTTGATCGTCAGCATGGGAAAAGGCCCTTTCCTTGTTGGACACTGACAGATCGAGGATGGGTCTCATTCCCCCCGCCCCGTCTCCTTCGGGACCAGAAAATAGCGGGAGTAAAAACACCCTTATTTTCTTCCCCTTGAGGAACCCTGGAAAAGGGCTTTCTTTAACAAGAGTTCCTGCAGCTCTGAAAAGAGCGCGAGACACTGTTCCTGGGATGACAGGATCCCTGTATCCCGTAGAACTGCGGGGGGGAGAGGCGAACTGCAGAGACTACCCTCTGCCCATCCGCCTGCTCATCCATCTGTCCATCAGACACACACGCCGCCACCCTGAGTAATACTCTGATAGCAGGTGTACATTCTCTGGCTGTGCTGTGGTTGTCATGGTGACAAACCACGCCAGAGCCCTCCACATGCTGCATTTCACATAGGCTCTCATTATGTCGCCGTTTAGGAGAAGACTCGTAAACCGCGCGTTCACGCTCAACACCACTAAGGGATGAGCGGAGGTGTGTGCAGTGCTGTCCACACGAGGCGTAATAATGGCCCCCGTGGGCTCATTACGAGCGTGGGTAGGAGGTACGTCTGAGACAGAGGAACAATCCGTGCTGCCTAATAACCAAAAGGTTAAGGTAGACGGATTGAATAGCAAGCCCTGCTGTTTATTAACCGATAAGTTAAAAAACCCGCCGGCTTAAGCAGCGATCCACGCTGCCAAGTAACCAATAGGCTATTGGCAGCCGGCTTAACCGGGGAGCATTGCTGCTTATTATCTTCCATCTGTCCATCGAACACACGCGCCGCCACCTGCTCTGGATGCTGTGGTTGTCATGGTGACGAGCCACGCCAGAGCCCTCCAGTCGCTGCATTTCACACAGGCTCTCATTATGTCGCGTTTAGGAGAAGGCTCGTAAACCGGACCTTGAGGTGCATTCACACTCAACACCCCTGAGGGATGAGCGGAGGTTTGTGCAGTGCTGTCCACACTGTAATAATGGCACTCGTGGGCTCATTACGACCGTGTGTAGGAGGTAGGTCTTGGACAGAGGAAAAAAAAAATCCGAGCTGCCTAAAAACCAATAGGTTTTAAAGACAGCCGGTTTATGCAGCGAGCCATGCTGCCTATAACCGACAGGTTTAGGGGCAGCCGGCTTAACCGGTGGGCCTTGCTGCTTATTATTATCCATCTGTCCATCGAACACACGCGTCGCCACTCTGAGTAATACTCTGAGAGCGCACGAAATGCTCTGGATGTGCTGTGGTTGTCATGGTGACGAGCCACGTCAGAGCCCTCGCCGCCGTTGCCCGTGAAGCAACCCAAGAGGGGCCCGGACCGAAAAAGCTGAGTCTCACACCGGCTCTCATCCTGTCTCTGTTTAGGAGAAGGCTCGTAAACTGGACATTGAGGCGCGTTCACGCTCAAACCTGCTGAGGAATGAGCGGAGGTGTGTGCAGTGCTATTCACACAGTGCGTAATAACAGCCCTGGGCTCATTACGACCGTGTGTAGTAGGCACATCTGGGACAGAGGAAAAAACCGTGCTGACTGCTAACTGACAGGTTAGAAGCATCAGGTTTAAACGTCAGGCCCTGCTGTCGAAATAACCGACTGGTTAAATACAGCTGGCTTGTGCCGCGAGCCCTGCTGCCTGCTAACTGACAGGTTACAGCCGGCTAAAACGGCGAGCCCGGCTGTCTGTTAACCGACAGGTTAACAACAGCTGGTTTATGCGCCTCCACACGCTGTATTGCACAGCGGCTCTCATCATGTCGCCGTTTAGGAGAAGGCTCGTAAACCGGACATTGAGGCGCGTTCACGCTCAAACCCGCTTGAGGAATGAGCGGAGGTGTGTGTAGGAGGCATATCTGTGACATAGGAAACAAGCCCGTGCTGTCTAATTAACCGACAGGTTTTAAAGACAGCCGGTTTATGCCGTGAGCCCTGCGGCCTAATAACCGACAGGCTATGAGGCAGCCGCTTATGCAGCTTTTTTTATGTCATCCGGAGGAGAGCTCTCCCGAACCGGGGGAACGGGGAGATCTCATTAGGCGGCTGCCTTTCCGATGATCTCCGGGAGTTCCTGGAGAATACCGGCTATCGACGGCAGAGCCGAGATGGCGGGTAGAGGGACCCGGTGACCCGGGACCCGGTGTCAGCCCGGCAGCCGAACCTATAGGCTCGGCTGTCGGGCTGACACCGGGCCCCGCCCTGTCTCCCCCGTCCGGAGGAGAGGGAGGTTGGGGCTGGGGAAACCACATGGTGATCCGTGAATGGAGGGGAAGGAGTCGCCTGACTGCTGCCCGCCACTCGGATCGAATAACTCAAGGGCTTGGTCCACAGAGTAAGACTCCTCGACTAGCCAATCATCCTCGGCCGTAGCAGCGAGAGCCTCCGCTCTCCGCTGTCTGTGGGCCAGAGGGAGACGGACACAATGAGTGCACGACACCTGGGGAGTGAGAGCCGCGTTTGCGTGCTCCAATCCCCGGCAGGACTCACACCTTGAGCGCCAGTCGTAACTCCTATGTCGGGCCTCTCTGGAGGAATGTTTGCTTTTTAGTAAACAGCTCTGAAAAGAACTTGTGCCTGACAGTGCTTCTGCAACGGAGTGCTGAAGAAAAGTGGGAGCAGATTGTAGGGCCTACTTCCTATTTATACGGAAGTGACTCCGTAGGTGGGGCCCACGTCATAGGTGGGCGTGGATTAAGTCTGTCAGTGCTGCGCATGCGCAGGGGGATTACCCAATAGGTTAAAGCCTGTGTGCCCTCTACTTGCCCCTTGATCACAAGAATCATTAACTCGTCCCTCGCAACTGGAACTGTACCGCCAAATCTCAAAACTGCTGCAATAACACCAACACTCAAAAAACCTGGAGCTGACCGAGATGACCTGAATAACTACAGGCCCATCTCTAACCTCTCCTTCATCTCAAAGACCCTCGAAAGAGTGGTTGCTGACCAACTTCAACGACACCTGGACAAAAACAGCCTTCATGAACCCTTCCAATCGGGTTTCCGCTCAAAGCACAGCACCGAAACAGCGCTGGTAAAAATCACCAACGACCTCCTCCGTGCAGCTGACTCTGGTCTGCTCACCATCCTAATCCTCCTTGACCTCACAGCTGCCTTTGACACCATCTCGCACCCACTGCTTATCAAACGTTTGGCAGACATTGGGATCACTGGTACTGCACTCTCATGGTTTTCATCCTACCTCACAGACAGAAAACAATATGTCCGTCTCAGCACCCACCGGTCAAACTGCTCCACTGTCTCACATGGTGTTCCTCAGGGGTCAGTATTGGGTCCACTCCTGTTTATTATCTACCTACTCGACCTTGGCACTATCTTCCGTCATCATAATGTCCATTTCCACTGTTACGCCGATGATACCCAGGTCTACATTTCCAGCAGACCCAACACTGCCCTACCCCCAACCTCTCTCACCAACTGCCTCCAGGACATCAGGAGCTGGATGAGCAGGAACTTCCTAAAACTCAACGGCAGCAAAACCGAAGCCCTGCTGGTTGGCACCAAAACCACCCTCTCCAAAACCTCATCCTCCCCTGCCTCCAACCTCATCATTGATGGCTACTCCATCCCCTTCTCTGGCCAAGTTAAGAGCCTTGGTGTCATCCTGGACAGCTCCCTCTCATTTTCACCTCACATATATAACATCACCCGGACTGCCTTCTTCCACATACGCAACATCTCCAGACTCCGCCCATCCCTTTCTCAATCACACACTGAAGTCCTGGTCAATGCATTTGTCACGTCCCGCATCGACTACTGTAACGCCATCCTCTCAGGCATACCCACCAAGCTCATCAATAAACTACAAATCATACAGAACTCTGCAGCCCAGATCATCACCGGCACCAAGGCCTCAGAACACATCACCCCCATCCTCATCCAACTCCACTGGCTCCCCGTTCAATCCCGTATCAACTTCAAAAACCTACTGCTCACTTACAAAGCCCTACATAACCTGGCCCCCCCCCTATCTGGCTGACCTTCTTCAGGAGTACACCCCCTCTCGCTCCTCCACTGCTGGTCTGCTAACCGTCCCCACCCCACGCCTCGTCACCATGGGTGCTCGGGCTTTTAGCTGCACTGCTCCCAGACTCTGGAACTCGCTCCCCCCGCACATCCGACAGTCAGACACAATCACCATATTCAAATCCCTAAAAAAAATTTAAAAAAATAAAAACCCACCTGTTCAAATCTGCCTACTCACTGTAGTGCTCCCCATTATATGGTTCATTTGTGTCCACTTAACTGTCTCCTCCATGATTTCCTGTTGGTGTTTTTATCATGTTTTGTTGCCTATTAGTGTTTTCTTTGTTTTCTTTTTTAACATATTGTACGGTGTCCTTGGGTGTCATGAAAGGCGCCTAAAAATGAAATGTATTATTATTATTAATAGCGATAGCCTTAGAGGGCGAAGCCTTATACGATATAGAACGGCACTACACCTGTGTTGTGTTGGCTGTTAAACTGAGACAAATCATGTAATTCATGTCTCAGCTGTGACTGAATGGAAATGACAATAAATGAAAATGTTGATCGAAAAAAGCAGTTCCTGCTGACAGACATTACATCTGTCTCTCTTTTAATTGTATTGTGTTAATAATAAAAATGAATTGGAGATCATGACAAATGTTTCCAATAAATTAATAAAATGATTTTTGTCCACTTTGTTGTTCAGATATATCACATATTTGTAACTAGATGATACATGAATTGAAACAAAACACTATATAAACTGAGGAGTGACTCCTGTGAGTTTATTGAGTTATCTTCACTCCGCTGGTAAATTGCTCTCATGTTAAGAAGCATCGGATCAGTGCATGTGCTGCATCGTTCAATCAGTGAGCGATACACAGTAAGGGGGCGGGGCGAGTGGCTGAGGATTTCACCGGAGGATGGTCTGGTGGTTCCTCCAGGGCCGTCCCTGGCCAACTTGAGGCCCCACGCAAAGTTATATGATGAGGCCCTCTGTTTCGCGAGCGTCGACGGTGCTCAAATGTTTGTGTGAGTTTATCAAATTTAGCAGTGATTCCATGTCAGCCACAGCTTGTCACAAAAAATCTGACTGATAGTGTATTTAACAAACTTAAACTAGCTTTATTAAATGTCAGGTCTTTGGCAGGAAAAACATTTTTAATCAATGATTTTATCACTGAGCACAATCTCGATTTTGTGTTTTTAACGGAAACTTGGATTGAACATAATAACAGTGCAGCTGTTCTTATCGAATCAACACCTCCCAACTTCAGTTTTATGAGTCAGGAAGGAATGCATAAGAAAGGAGGTGGAGTTGCTATTTTGTTCAATGATTCCCTTCAATGCAGGAAGACATCTTATGGGAACTTTGCTTCTTTTGAATATGTGGCCCTTCAGCTGAAATGCTCCTCTCGAGCTCTGTTCCTAAATATCTATAGACCACCCAAATACTGTGCAAGCTTTTTTTCATGACTTTACTGATCTGCTGTCTATAGTGTGTATTGACTTTGACCGTCTAGTCATTGTTGGTGATTTTAACATCCATGTTGACAACCCCCAGGACAGAGGGGCTAAAGAACTGTTTTGTGTTCTTGATAACTATGGACTGACTCAGCATGTGACGGAGCCCACGCACAATAAGGGGCACACTCTGGACTTAATTATCTCAAAGGGTCTGAATATCACTAAGGTTGAGGTGACTGATGTTGCACTCTCTGATCATTCCTGTGTTTTCTTTGAGAGCTCTATTTCTGTTCACAAAAATGTTCAAAAAGAGGTAACCACAAAGCGATATTTAACTGAAAATACGAGGGAAATGTTTACTCTGAATTTTTCTTCCACACTTGCCCCTGCTAACATCTCAGTAAATGAGCTAGTAGATCATTTTGATTCAAAAATTAAAAATGTTATAGATGCCATTGCTCCAACTAAGGTAAAGGAAGTGACTGGCAAGAAAATATCTCCATGGAGAAAGGCCATGACCGTGAAAACAGAAAAAAGAGAGTGTCATAAAGCTGAACGTAGGTGGCGAAAAACAAATCTCCAGGTAAATTTTGGAATCTATAAAGAGAGACTTGGCTTTCATAATTTGGAATTGAAAAACGCACGAAAGTCTTTCTTCTCATCTTCCATCATTACCAAAAACAAAAACAACGCTCGTGCCTTGTTTGCTACCGTCGACAGACTAACTAACCCAGAGGCGCGGGAAGGTATTTTGAGTGGGGGTGCTGAGGTGCTGTCCGATGTGCTAATTACGCACTGGACAGCACGGCGGGGGGGTGGCAAAACCACACACACACACACACAGTGGCATAACAATGGACTCCAGTGAACACTATTACGGGCACTATAGAGCACGCACAAGAGCGCGAGCACACACACACACACTACAAAGATGTAAAATATTATTTTACCAACAATGTGGAATTTATTGCAGCAATAACCATAAAATAATAATTCAAATACCACAAACATGATATTGACCAATACAGATTATGCACGGCGGCAGCAGCAATAACCAATAATAATTCAAATACCACAAACATGATATTGACCAATACAGATTATGCACGGCGGCAGCAGCAATAAGCATAAAATAATAATTCAAATACCACAAACATCATATTGACCAATACAGATTATGCACGGCGGCAGCAGCAATAACCATAAAATAATAATTTGAATACCAGAAACATCATATTGACCAATACAGATTATGCACGGCGGCAGCAGCAATAACCATAAAATAATAATTTGAATACCAGAAACATGATATTGACCAATACAGATTATGCACGGCGGCAGCAAATAACCAAAAATGATTAATAATGCATGTTTTACCTATTTGAAGACCCCAAATGTGGACTTCCGTTCAGGGGTGTTGTCGATAAATCTTTTCATCAGTGGCTGGATGTCCATCCGATCAAGAATGTCACTGTGTACGTGCATTACGGCCAGGTGTGTCAGTCGTCTCTGTGTCATGTTGCTCCGAAGCCAGGTTTTGAGGCGGCGAAGGGTGGAGAAGGAACGCTCAGAGGAAGCAGCAGAGACAGGTAGACATAGACAAAGTTCGATCAACTTTTCCACTTCTGTCAGGAGTTCCCTGGTTTGAGGATGCAGTGCTCCGATGAATCCTGCAACGTCTTGAGCTGTCTTGAGTCCTTTTGTCTTGGAGAGGTTACCCAGCAATGTGAGCTGCATATGTAGACGAGATTTATCGAACTGATCGGGCACCTGTGCAGCAGTGATCTCTCTCATGCCTGAGTATTCTCCGTTTGCGGCATTGATGACAGTTTGCTCTCTCAGGGCAGCGACTTGTAGGCCTTCTTGGTCGAATCGGCGATCCAGCTCGGTTGTCACAAGATCCAAGGCCTCATAGAACTCACGCCGCCACTGCTGCTCTCCTACATCAGTCACGATGGCCTCTGTCTCCTCTGTATCTCTTAATCGGGCAGGGGTTCTGTTGGTTCGTGGAGGAAGGGGCATTTTCAGGTTGTTTCTTTCTGCACAAGCAGTCACTTTGGCAGTCATCTCCTGGATAAATCCATCTTCTCTCAGTCCATGCATGCGTTGTCGTAGCGCACTCACACACTCCAGTGCCCCCTTCGCACTTGCCTTCTCACTTTGGAGAGCTCTGGCTACGGTCTCGCATGGTCCAAAAAGAGCCTCACAGCACAAAAGGCCAAAGTATGTTTTGGCTTTTGTGGCTTGTTTGTATAGACCAGATACTTTTGCCCGAGTATCTCCCCTGACTGTCTTGTCTTGCTCAAGCATCTTCAGTGTCTGCAAAAGGGCTGTATATGAGGAGACAACCCGTGAAATCGCCCTTGTGCGTACGGCCCACCGAGTCGGGCATAATGACAGCAAGTTGCAAACCGCCTCATCATCACCAAACATGGACTGGAACAGCATCTTGCGCTTTGATGACTCCCCGACCACCACTGAGACACTCCGTACAAAGTTTAATGTGTCTGCAACAACACGAACTTCCCTCGCCACTTCTTGTAATACCAGATCAAGTGCATGGTTACTACAGTGCACGTATAGTGCAGATGGACACTGCTCTTTCAGTTTGGCTTGCACACCCGAGATGCGGCCCGACATATTCGCAGCACCATCGAAGCAAAATCCCCTGAGACGCTCAGTGGCAAATGCAAGCGCAGAAAAACATCCTTTATGCAAGAAAAAAGTGTTTCTCCAGTTGAATCAGGTGCACTGTAAAATCCAAGGAAAGCATTCACTGCCTCAAGTTTTGAATCCACGTATTGCAAAGTAATGGAAAATTGCTCTGATGTACTTATATCAGTGGTTGCATCTGCAGTAAGACCATAGAAAGAATGCTCTCTCGCTTCGGACGCGATTTCTCTTTGAACAGCATGGGCAAATATCTCCAGTATTTCATTTTGTACCGTGTCGGACATCCAGTTGTCTCTTCGCTGCAGCCACTCCCGGCATGTTGGCAATGTAAATGTCCGCTCCATCATGAGTTTCCATAGCACCCCATCTCGATTGTTATGGCCTCTTAATGATAGTCCTAAACTGCCGATGAATCTTACTGATCTGAATATTAGCTCTAGGACTGTTCTGGCCGTTGTTTGCTCTTTCTCAACAATCTCCGACAGTAGAGCGTTAATGGGAGTGTTGAGCAGCGAAGCAAGCATTCTCTCCGATTCTGAGTGAATGTCAGACAACTCATGCTGGCTAAACTTTGTGGTTGCTTTACGCCAGTTACAAAAGCCTCCTACTGTAAATGAACTTGTCTTTCTGTCATTATGTCTTAAGCCCTTCTCTATGGCTTTGCAGCAGGTGAAGCAAAGAACGGTGTCTTTCTCCGTGACATAATGCACCCATTTCCACCGGGTAAACCAGCTTTTCTGAAATGACCGCTCGAAGGTCTCTGTCCCAATTTTCCTGGCAGGAAAACTTATGTCTGGTCGACACGGCTCATCAAACCCCAAAACGTTAGGTGTCGGGTCTAGCTTGTCAACTGCAGCACCACCTGGTGTGTGGCTAGCGTTAGCCACAGCTGAACTGCTAGCTCCAGTTTCATCGGTGCTGCTGCTAGGAGGCTGGTGCTCGTTGGTGGTTGTTGTGGTGGTAGACAAATGTCCTGCCCCTGCATCTTCTAATTCAATATTTTTAGCAGATTTAGCGTTTTTAGAGAGAAAAAAATCAGATATTCGTTTTTGCGCCATGTCAGTTACTTGGTGCGTCACTTAAAAGTAGCCGACTAACAACAAACTTTTTTTCCACAACTTTTTTATTTTTCTTCCCTGAAGCAAAATAATGTATTATCTTTTTAAATTATCATTTGAATAATAATATATAATATAAAATATAATCTCAGGCACAATGAAATGAAATAAATATATATAAAATAAAAATAAAATACATTTGCAGGCAAGGGTGCTCCGCTCCTCCTGCCTGCCGCTAGGGGGTGCTGCAGCGCCCTCAGCACCCCCCTTCCCGCGCCCCTGAACTAACCCCCCAGTGTCAGTAGCCTCTGAACTTCTATCCACCAGGGCCTGCAATGACTTTGCCTCTTTCTTCACTGACAACATTCAGAAAATCAGACAAGCAGTCAGTGCCTCTGCATCAGGTACAGCAAATGTGTTGTCCCTGTCTCTACCTAAAATCAATTCAAACACCATGACACAATTCCATCAGATTAATGATAAAAACCTAGAGGACATTATTCAACATCTGAAATCCTCCTCCTGCTGCCTTGATATTATTCCAACAGGATTTTTCAAAGATGTTTTTCCTTGCATGGCCTCAGATCTACTTCATATAGTAAACAAGTCTCTTTACTCATGTGTTTTCCCACAGGCCCTGAAAACGGCAGTCATTAAACCGCTCTTAAAAAAGAATAATCTAGATGCTTCAGTAATGAACAACTACAGGCCCATATCAAACCTCCCATTTCTAGGTAAAATCATTGAAAAAGTAGTTTTTCAACAGTTGAGTAATTACTTGCATTTAAATAACTGTTTCGATGTGTTCCAGTCAGGCTTTCGTCCAAACCACAGCACTGAGACTGCTCTCTTAAAGGTCTTCAATGACATCCACTTAAACACAGACAGTGGCAGAACTTCAGTGTTAGTATTATTAGATCTCAGTGCTGCGTTTGACACTGTTGACCACAACATATTACTAGACCGACTGGAAAACTGGGTGGGACTTTCGGCAACGGTTCTAAATTGGTTTGAATCCTACTTAAAGGACAGAAACAACCTTGTTTCTATAGGTAAATAAAAGTCAGAGTTGACAAATATGACATGTGGGGTTCCTCAAGGCTCCATCTTGGGGCCTCTTCTCTTTAACATCTACATGCTACCGCTGGCTCAGATAATGAAAAACAACAAAATAAGTTACCATAGCTATGCGGATGACACACAAATGTACGTAACCATTTCACCAGGAGACTATTCTCCAATTCAAACACTTAGTAAGTGCATTGAACAAATCATGACTGGATGTGTCAGAACTTTCTCCAATTAAACAAAGATAAAACTGAGGTAATGGTTTTAGGAGCCAAGGCAGAACATATAAAAGTTAGCGCTGAGCTTCAGTCTGCAATGTTCAAAACAACAGATAGAGCCAGAAATCTAGGTGTAGTCATGGACTCTGACCTGAGTTTCAACAGTCACATTAAAACAATTACTAAATCAGCCTACTATCACCTAAAGAATATATCTAGGATTAAAAGACTAATGTCACAGCAGGATTTGGAAAAACTTGTCCATGCTTTTATCTTCAGTAGACTGGACTACTGTGATGGTGTCTTTACAGGTCTCACTAAAAGATCTATCAGAAAGCTGCAGCTAATTCAGAACGCTGCTGCTCGAGTCCTCACTAACACAAAGAAAGTGGATCACATCACTCCTGTTCTGAAGTCTTTACACTGGCTTCCTGTGTGTCAAAGAATAGATTTCAAAATACTGCTGCTGGTTTATAAAGCTTTGAATGGTTTAGGCCCAAAATACATTTCTGACCTCCTGCTAAATTATGAACCATCCAGAACTCTCAGGTCTTCAGGGACTGGTCAGCTGTCTGTCCCCAGAGTCAGAACTAAACATGGAGAAGCAGCGTTCAGTTATTATGCTCCAAATATCTGGAACAAACTCCCAGAAACCTGCCGGTCCGCTGCAACTCTTACTACTTTTAAATCCAGGCTGAAGACTTTTCTTTTTGCCGCTGCTTTTAATTGAACTATTCACATCTTAAACTGCACTGTAACTTTTCTCCATGTATTTTTTCCTTTTAATGTTTATTGAGGCCATGGTTCTCAGCAGGAAACCGATGGACTGTCCACTCCAAGTAGGGAATGAGTCCTTACCCCAAGTGAAGGAGTTCAAGTATCTCGGGGTCTTGTTCTCGAGTGAGGGAACAATGGAGCGTGAGATGGGCCGGAGAATCGGAGCAGCGGGAGCGGTACTGCAGTCGCTTTACCGCACCGTTGTGACGAAAAAGAGAGCTGAGCCAGAAGGCAAAGCTCTCTGTCTACCGGGCCATTTTCGTCCCTACCCTCACCTATGGTCATGAAGGATGGGTCATGACCGAAAGAACGAGATCGCGGATACAAGCGGCCGAGATGGGTTTTCTCCGCAGGGTGGCTGGCGTCTCCCTTAGGGATAAGGTGAGAAGTTCAGTCATCCGGGAGGGACTCGGAGTTGAACCGCTCCTCCTTCGCGTCGAAAGGAGCCAGTTGAGGTGGTTCGGGCACCTAGTAAGGATGCCACCTGGGCGCCTCCCTAGGGAGGTGTTCCAGGCACGTCCAGCTGGGAAGAGACCAAGGGGTAGACCTAGGACCAGGTGGAGGGATTATATCTCTTCGCTGGCCTGGGAGCGCCTTGGGATCCCCCAGTCAGAGCTGGTTGATGTGGCCAGGGAAAAGAAAGTTTGGGGCTCTCTGCTGGAACTGCTACCCCCGCGACCCGACCACGGATAAGCGGGAGAAGATGGATGGATGGATGGATGTTTATTTTATTATCTTTGCTTTTTAATGACTGATTTTAAATGCCATTTTCTTAATGTCTTTCATTTTTTGTAAAGCACTTTGAATTGCCTTGTGTTGAAAGGTACTATATAAATAAACTTGCCTTGCCTTGATCGGCCTGTAGGGAGGGACGGCCCTGGGTTCCTTGATTATCGCTCCTCCGTTATCGCTCCTCGAGCTTGATTTTGTAATTTATGGTCCCATGTAGAGTAAAATAGACGACAAAGCATGGTATCAGGGCCTTGTGATAGGCTAAAATACATTATGATTAGCTGTCAATTGTTTTGTCCATTTTACTTGGTGTTTTACATTTCTAGTCCACTGGGTAATGGGTTACTTCACAGTGACTACATCCACTTCTCATAAATAGTATTTATTGTGTAATCAATGTGGTAAATGAAAAGAGTCAGCTTCATTCAAACTAAAGCTTGGACATGTATGAAGTGATTCAATGTGAGTCAGGAGCTGAGTCAAATGCGTAAGAAAGAGTGTGTGATTGGATGGGTCAGATATTGGATTCATTTTTTTTGTTCTAGTGAGCATATCAGACAGCATGACTAACCTTCCCATACAGCACACTGGCATTCCTTACATGAGTATAACTGCTGGAGTTTTCCACACCCCGCGATAGGGAGGACATCCCGCTGAAATATTACACTTTGGGTATTTGTAAAAAGTTTGAGTTTCAACAGACTCGCTCACTTATTTCTTGGAATCTGCCATCCTTAATGTAACATACCAGACTGCGGCGCTGGTAAATCCCACAGGAGTAAACTCTGTGGAGTGGAACAGATCAGATTTCTGGAAATGTTGTTGTGTGCTGCCTCAAGGTCAGATCAGACACACATTTGGTTATTTGTAAATGCAACCTATTGACAAACAAAAAGTTGAATAATGAAAATAATGGTATGCCCAGTTGAAGGTCAGAATACATTTTATTGGTCTATTGAACTGCATAATATTTTGCACATCTATGCACCTTATTATCTGGTCACTTACTGTAAGGTTTGATACAAAAAGCGAATAATTAAGAATTCAGCTCGCCGATTCGCTCCATATTACCACAAAGTTGAATAAAGTATGTGTTTGACTTAAGGACCAAATAATGCAAAAGGTTGGGTCAAGCAATCGCTCAGTCATAGCCATGCTAGTATTGACAAATACTGTTTAACTGAGCTCTGTTTGTTAGCTGGTAAACAGCCTATGTTAAGAACCAAAGTGGCTGAAAACATTGGCTGAAATTAATTCTCGTATCCCAAAGGCTATCTGACCACATTTGAGCTTTTCATAACTAGTTGTGACTTCCTCAGCCTGGGACACGCCCACCTGCTCTGTGTTAATGCGTTCTTTCTGTTCCCACCCTGTATCTTGTGCCAAAGAGCACTTTGACTGTGATTTGCAAAACATTTCTGACATACTGTTCAAGCATTGGTCATACCTTGTTGTTGAAACACCACACTCTCAGTGTTCAAATAAATGTGTTCCAAATGTTTGCCCGCCGGAAGGACTTTACGGTTTGCAATAAAACAGATTCCTCAATAATCTGAAGCAGCTGTGCCCTCAGTTTGCAGTACTGAAGTTTGTGAGTACTGAAGATATGGCTTTGACAATAAATATTCATATTAAGTCTTTTGACCTAAATAAGATAGGTTGGAGATGTTCCCCACTGGGTT